>JAWPHD010000491.1:165000-455642 GCA_037043455.1 Cyrtodaria siliqua
GGTTTACGTCCCCATCCGACGGACGAGGCTTACATGTGAAACAATGTAGGGCATGCCATAATCTGCAAAACTGAGGGCCTTATGTTTTTAACGCAAATTCAACAGAATAAATCCCATGGAATTCATTTTTCTTGATTGTCAGTAGAAATGGAAATGCTAGGTTCTAAAATTGACTAAATGGAAACGTTATTTTCTCCTTTCAGGATGTAAGATACATTCATTTTGCTTAAAATCGCAAACATATATTGACCAACGTTTACAGCTATATTTCAGTTTGACCAATCAACAATTTCGCATATGTTAATACATCCAAATGTTCTCATGTTAAAATAGTTATCCCCAAGAACAGCCAAATGTAACAATATATGCACACCGTTTCTACACCTACTGGCGACGAGGTATATATAATTTACATATGTTGAGAATCCGAACTTTGTAGACACAATATAAACGGCTTTAACAAGCAATGCCAAATCCGAAAACTGAAGCGCTAAATTCAATCACGGGTCTTTTAAGAACCTGTGACTAAACCTTTACTTTTAATCGGCACATATACATTATTATATGACCTGAACATCTGGATAGAGTTTTGATAAACGATTGTGCAGTGAAATTTTGCAATTATTGGCAGGTTAGTCTTACAAGTCATTAGTATAAGTTTCAAACAGAACAAATTTGTTATCACAACTTAAACAATAATGTAGATTTGTTCGTTCTTACCATATCTAGTAAATGTTTGCAGAAAGGTATGTAACTTCACAGACTGACTTACCAGCATATAATACACGCTTTTATATCAGCTCCATGTTTTTCTAATGATTTGCTGTATAATGAACTGTGTGTTTCAATAATAGGCGTCACGTTTTGAGAAGTTGACATCCTGTCAAAATTTGAGTGTATGAACAGCATTGTAAGCTTAAAACGTATTTATGATGACATTGTAAATATGTTATGACTTATTCTCATTTGTGGTTTAAAATCTGCATTTTCTTATTACTTTAATTAGCTCTAACACGGAGGACATCGTCATTTCTGTATTTCCTATCAATGTCTTTGCTAATAAGTATATGATTTCCTACTAGTTTTAACCCTTAATCCGCTAAGCACGAATGTAATTAGCCTTTGAGTCCATTGTAAACCCAGATCAGCCTACGAGTAACTGGCAGGCTGATCAGGGTTTACAATGTCCAGCTGCTGATCAATCATTTCCCCAAAACAACCCTTTGTCACATAAATGAAATGGTCTTAATCTAAAGAAATAACAGTCCATTATATATTGATTGATTGAATTGGATTTTATAGTCGCACCAACAGCTAAGGTCATATGGCGACTTTCCAGCTTCCATTTGTGGAAGAAGACCCCAGGTGCCCCTCCGGGCAATTTTCGTGCACGGGCGGAAAATTGCCCGGAGGGGCACCTGGGTAGACTTCCTTCCGCAATGGCCAGCTGGAAAGCTCGCCATATGACCTTAGCCTGTTGGTGCGACTATAAATCCAATTCAATCATTTCAAGTCAGAGACGTTAACCACTCGGCCACGGACGCCCATTATATATATGTAGCGGGTTATGAGTTAACACAGTATGTTCATGATGCCAAACAGACAATGTTTAGCATTGTATTGGTTCAACCACACCATATTACCTTATCATAGTTGTATTTGATAAACTATTCAAACCCATGGAAAATTTGGTTGAGATCGTTGACGATGTGAATCACAGTTCATATGTTCAAATGTTGGAAATGTCAAACACACAATCATGTGTTCTTCAACGTAGACACTGCTTAACCACGTGTTACTAACTTTACATAAGTTGTGTGGTTCTCCCCATTAATGCCTTTTTGTCTTAATTATAACGCTAATGTTATCAGAAATGACATGATTTATTGTTTTAAATGTTGCTGTTCAACTCAAATGTGAATGGAGACGGAAAAAGAAACGAAAATAACTAGGACGGAAATGCACACAGCATATTGTGTTTTTTCATTATTTAGTCTGCGGTTTCCATCGAAGCTCCGACATCTATTTTGGCAGTTAGGCAAAATATGCATGAATATGTCATGTATGCATAATCGCTTGCGGATCGTGATTATCGTTATGTCATCGTTTCCTCGTATGGCGAATGTATCATCCATACACATATCGGACAATATGGTGACATATCATTAGTATTTTACTGTATAGCTTGACGCTTATTACCTTGCTGCACAAATCGCCGTGACTTTGCGGCAACACTGTCTTATGTCGGACTGTCTTTGACGTCCATCTACACTAGAATAGCGTCGATAGAAACTAAGTTCATTGTACATATCGATCAGTAATATGGTACGTTTCAGTGCAATAATAAAATAGTTTTTATTGGTATCCTTGCCAATTCTTCGGAACTTCTTTCGGCGTCCTACACCTTACCCACTAGTTTTTATGGTTGTACTATAAACTGTACCAGGTCATCATCACCATGTAGGTGACATGATTGCTTTTTGATAAACTGACGTTTAGGAATACATGTTCTATATGTTGACTTTATAATTTGAATAATAGAACTTTATTTAAATTATTAATAATTTTGATTTTAATCTTAAATCGCACTTTTTTTAAAGCGTTTGCTGTTTTTCATTTCTTTCTTGTACTGTTATTTTGCTATAACACTATGAACATTATGTACATTCCGGTTATTTATATAATTTCAATGCAATTATTAGTTAACAATACATTAATATCGGATGTAATGTTCTTTAAGAGGGTATTTCAAAAGGTTTGGTTTGTCCTAGTAACGCAATTTGTTGCGTAGTGGGTAAAACACACGTCTGCGACAAGATGAGCACTCTAGGCGGGAACGGGTGTTTTCTGTCGCAGACGTGTGTTTTACCAGGTGTTTTCTGTCGCAGACGTGTGTTTTACCGGGTGTTTTCTGTCACAGACGTGTGTTTTACCCGGTGTTTTCTGTCGTAGACGTTTGTTTTACCCGGTGTTTTCTGTCGCAGACGTGTGTTTTACCCAGTGTTTTCTGTCGCAGACGTGTGTTTTACCCGGTGCTTTCTTTTGGATGAAAAATAAGTAAACGCTGTCATCCATGCCGTCGATTTTAATTTGTATTTGTAAAAAATATTAGCTGTTAAGTTTATTTCGTAATCGATGTATGGCTAAAGTATATAGTTTTATAGTTTTATAAAAGGTTCATAGACACTCAAAGGTATTTAAAGAGTATGGTTAATATTGCTTCAAATGATACCACTTTGTTATGCATAAAATGCAAAAGTGGAATTAATTAATGTGTCTTCCAGCGAAAAAACACACTTCACAGAACTTGCACAGTTCAGGTATATTTTATAGTGCACTATAATTTGAATTCAAAGAATGATATATGTGCGACACACGTTATTTCCTGTTGATGGCGTATCATTAAAACTTACCTACAGAAATAAACAATGTTTTAAAACGGATGTATGTTACACTATTTAAATAGTCACAGATAAGTTTGCTACCATATACCCATTGACGTAACATAAAAGTTACGTCTACGGTAAGCCCTTAGGTTCATACTGTTAATTGACAAAGTTTGGGTTTACGCGTAACATAATGGCATCATTTCTTAGACTGATTAGTTACACTTTACTTGATTTTGTTACGCATACCATTGTCGGCGTTTTGATGGCCCACCTTAGACGTCGATTAGGTACACACATGATTAAAAATGTGCTTAATAGCACAGTTCATACAATGCACAGCGATTACACTCATTTAACCAATGCATATTGCATACAATGATATACTATGATTAATGATACTATAATTACTGTGTCAGTTTTATAACTTAAAACATTTATTACATAAAAGAATAAATGTATTTTATTCAAATATTTTGTGACTAAGTTTAAGACATTGCTCATTACGTGGTTCGAGTATTAACTTGCATACATCATACAACACCTTCTCCAAGAAAAGAAACAGAGGTTGGCTGGGGTATGAAATCAGTCAAGTTTGCATATTGTAAAATTAAGACAAATGCGGGACCACGTAATGTATATTGAGCGTATCTTTAGCGTGTTTTTTTTTATACAAACGTACGTATATAGTAACGGGATTTCTTGTTGGTAAGGTTTTACGCAAGATTCCTCAAGATGGCGTACGATGTTTATACATCATGTGTCTAAAACGTCAAACTATGCGATTACATTTACATTGCAACTATACTTAATAGATACAAATCGCCTCCGTGGCCGGGATAGTAAAGACGCTGCGTCTAAAACTTGCTCGCCTCTCACCGCTGCGGGTTGAAATCCCACTAATGTTCACTATAATAAGAATAGTAGTGGACATGTCAAATGCAACTGTATTCAAATATAACGATTATATCTTTGGTAGTGTAAGTTAATGAATGGTATTTCTGTCACGTTAGTTTTATATCTATCAGCAGCTGCTGTCAAGGAGTTTAGTAAAACTATTTAATAGTACAGTATCATCAGCATATAATAAAACACATTTTTCGAACTATATATACAAGCCAAATAAGTTCCACGGTTATTAAGAACGAGAAACGTAAAAGCGATAATAATCAACCCTGTCGAACACCATTGTACGTTCATATCACTTTTATTTTTGCTTTTTATTTAATAAAAATCGAATTTATGATATTCGTCAGTCAATAATCTGATAAAACGTTACGGACAAGGATTACAAGATTTATATAAAGCTATACGAATATTATTAAAACTTCAATATACTGCTTTATATATACATACGAGTTAGGCCTACAACGGACATGCAAAACTTCCCTACTGTAACAATAGACAGTGTATTGAACACGTGCCAGCGGACTTAATGAATGCAACTAGAAGAAAATCAAAATTAAGTGCAAAATCAGTTCTTTAAAAACATAAAAAGTTAATAAACGGGGAAAATCTCAACTTGTCTGCAGGCCCGTAATTACACTGAGGCAAAACTTCTGGAGGTATACGAAATTTTGAAAAAGAGTTTAGTTAAAAATCACAAACCTTTTTTAACTGTTGAACAACAACGGTTCAAAAATGCCTAAAATTTAGGTTTAGTCCATATTTTCCGTATAATAGTGCACTACTGCACTACTAGATATAGGAACCAGACGTATGTATACGTTAACCGGTAAATACTTGTGTGTTTATGGTTCGGTTTTGGTTAAGATTGTATAAACATATTGCATTAATCGGACATGCGTGAACATTTTATGAATTCATATCTAGATTACATTTTTTTTTAAAATTTCATTAAATTTGATAAATTATATACATTTTATGTACAGGGAATCAGTCCTCAAAATGAGAAAATATCAATAAACTTATATATGTTTAAACAACGATTACTCGATGCATTCTTACACGAATCAGGTACTCACGTATAAAGTAGTTAAAGAAAGTTTTGCACCTGAACCTTACTTGGATAGTATTATCTCTAGGAGTGAACGTACATCTCCAACACAATTACGCATATTGGCACATAATTAACGTATTCATACTGGTAGATTCGGCAGAAAAAGAATGGAAAGAAATAATCGTGTACGTCAACTTTGCAACTTAAAGGAAAGAGAAAACGAGTATCATTTTGTTTGTATATGTCCCTTGTATTCGGATTTAAGAACACTGTATTTAATGCGTTTCTGTATATATATATATATATATATGTATAGCTCAAATATGTACACATTTACGCTTCTCTTACAAAGTAATAACACATCTGAAATACTCACGCTAATTAAATTTATCAATAAAGCCTGTGTGCTTCGTATACATAGTTTAACGTATAATAATACTTAATTGTGAAGTATGTCTAACTTACCTTTAAGCAAATTTGATTTTCTTGTTTGATTTTATATATGTAAATAATGTCAATTGTTTTTATCATATCGTGATTCTGTTTTATTTTTTTCTATGAAAATGATGCTAATCAGTTCCTTTTTGATCTGATCAAAGGGGATAAATGATTTTTTAATTTTGTTTTAACTAATGCGCAATAGTGCTTTGTTTATTTTGTCTAATCTTACAATACTCATTCTTAGTACATATTTTATAGATAGATTAGCATCATTTACATAGTCTTAATGTGTAACATATATGCTAATATCGTTTGAGTTTGATGTTATTAGCTACTTTTAAAATATGTTGATGGGTTTATAACTATAGTCTCTTATAATTTTAATTAGAATGGCATGGCTATCTTATAATGTTTACGATGTTTTATTTATGTATATATTTATTGTAAACCATGATGAGACTTTTGAGTGTAATTCCCTACGTTATTGTGATTCGTGTCAGTTTCACCGAGACTAATACAATTGTTAATATGAGTTCATCTAATGCTTATTATGCGTTAAAAATCTGTATTTATTTAATCATTGAATTCACTGATTTAATAATACTTTTGAAATGTGTGTCATACATCATATTTTGTACGTGTATACTGAATGTGTATGATTCTGTGTATCACGCAGACATGTAAAGTTTAAGTGAATAAAGAAAATGTTGTTATCAGACTGACAAACATCACTGTTTATAGATGTCCTTACATTTGTTTGCATACGTATAAATTACATTAAATTAAATTTAACATATGTTTTCAATTCTGCAGTCGTAACGAATACGACAATTATCTGCTATTAACAAATCAACAACACAAGCAAATAAAACATATACTTACACAAGAAGGCAAATTGTCGATGAATCCGAAATATGTCTCGCGATTTTAAGTAATTTCCTGAGACATTTTTAAACTTCAAAATAAACACAACAACTGGAGAAGATGGCTTGCAGCCAGAGCACCACTTTCTGCCTTTCTCCTCGGCCCTGGTTCATGACAAACAGGCGATTTATTATTCAGTTTGATCGTTTTTGTCGCGCTTCAGTGAGGTAACATTTACTGCAATTCGCAATAGATCGACGAGATTTACGTGCCGTTTGTTTTATTGTGACTATGTGTAATCATTTGTTTGTGTTAATAGCTTGTGTCAAATAAGTGTTTATTGATTTGTTTGATTTTTTTTGCAGTAGCCAGTGTCAATTGGTGTCAAATACTATACGTAGGTCTCACAATACTATTATCTCCCTTGAATACTCGTGCCCTGGTCTCACAAAACTATTATCTCCCTTTAATACTCGTGTCCTGGTCTCACAACACTATTATTTCCCTTGAATTCTCGTGCCCTACAGATGAAGGAGGTAGATAAGAAAAAAAGTCCGCTTTTGTACATTTTACGGGATACATTGATTTATCTTTACGAGGTTCTAAATCTACAGCATTTTAGGAAGAGATCACAGAAAAATTCATGTTAATATAATTTTCTAGCTAATTCTGCCTCATTTTACACATCATGGGTCCAATCACCACAGTGTTGTAAATTTGTCAATTTTGATAGGTGTGACTCACGCAAACATGAAATTTAACTTTTTTCAATCTTTTAAATA
Organism: Cyrtodaria siliqua; assembly: GCA_037043455.1. Lineage (NCBI taxonomy): Eukaryota > Metazoa > Mollusca > Bivalvia > Adapedonta > Hiatellidae > Cyrtodaria > Cyrtodaria siliqua. The sequence continues at coordinate 172,434 of JAWPHD010000491.1, forward strand.
TTTGTTAATTGCTTTTTAAATTGCAGATATTGGATCAATGAAGAAGTTTAGCATAAATACATGTAAATTTTGTTTATCTCTATGCCACGAACAAAAACATTACAATGGGACTCTATGGAAAATTAATTGTGGTATAAGACGTGCATTCCATTATACCAGCTGCGCACTCCTAAAACTATTGAGCATAAACGTGTCCCAAAGAGATATACTCGGTAAAAAAGGTTTTGGACCAGGGTATATAAAGTCATATAAAAATAAAACTAGTGGACAGAATTTAAGTATCTTTTATTAGTAACCAAGGTCGTCCCTAACCGGTTAATTTGGTACCAGAAACATTAAATTCCAAACAAGATTTGATTTTTAAAAAATATCGCGAATACACAAAGGGTCTGTAAACAATGTTGCAACTTCCATAAAAAATAACAGTTACAGACATCCGAGTAACCAATAAAAAGATTATTATTTTTTTGCAAACTTTCATTGTAAACGATAATTATTGTTGATTGTTGATCTATTGTCAATTATCAACTGAGATAATAACGGTTATGGTCGAATGTCATGGTTCAGCGATCATTGCACGTGTTTATTCGACCAGGGACAGGCTCATGGAGTGTCATGGAAATGGTGGCGGTTATACTCATTATTGAGAAATTCAGCAACTTTATTAGTGACCCTTAGTGCATTCCGATAGCTACTGTGATTGTTTACCGGTGATATTGTTTGTTTATTTTATCTTATTTAATGGAATACATTTTTGTCTTTGATTTGATACATAGAAAATTAAAATCCGTCAACTAGCTTTCTTTTTATGCGCCATTATATGCGCTGGTCCAAAACTTTTTTTACCGAGTATATATTGTATTAGTTGGTGTGGTGGTATTTGTTACTTGTCTTTTATTAATGTATTGCTTCTCTTGTAAGCTTGTGTTGTTGACAAAAGGCAGGAATGCCATGGATTTTCCGGAGAAATCTGCATTATGCAACACCACTCCCATGCAATGAATTTAATACATGATTATATCGTCGAAACCCGTTTGATGTTCCTTTTAGGACTAATAACATATTGCGGTGACAACGTCTACCCGGGGAAATAGTCTGTGTGCAACTCCTTACTCTTCACTTGACTGATTCCCACCTTAGTTGTCATAATGTGGACATGATCATATCCACAGAAATTTCGTCTCGGAACAATTTTGATGGAGTTATGTCCCCTTTTTGGACGGGAAATTGCACTAAAACGCGTGTGACGCAACTCCTCTGTTTAAGATTGTTAATTTGTTATATCCAAAGCAAAGTATCGTCTCGGGACTATGTTTGGGATAGAGTTATGGTCCCCTTTTACTTATAGAAACTGAACCAACTGCACATTTTTTGACTGATTGCCATAAAAGTTGGCAGGCATATTTATCATCCGTAATTGTTTTCCTTACCGCCAATTTCAATGTGAATAATGAGTTACCAACCGAAAAATCATTTGAGGTTTATAAACTATGGATATTTAATAACGTATTCGTGAATTAATGTATTTTATCGGCGCTTATGCATATTTTTTTTATAAATATAATAAATATTAAGTTTTATGTGAAATTTGTCAGTTTTTACTTTAACTAATAATATAAATCATTTGTGTCATTAGGGCTTCATAACATTTAGAAAATATTTGCACTTTTCTCAAACAATTGTTATTTGAAAGGACTCCAAAAAATTTGAAAATATGTGAACACATTATCAAAACAGCTTACACGATACAGCAGATGTGACCAATTGAAAAGAAAATTGATGCGGCCATCTTGGAATGATAATGTAATTGTTATTATTGATAATACTTTTTAAACAAAGATATTCACTGCAAATAAATGTAGTCATACAAGCATCTGCAGTTTTATATTTCGCATAACAGGGAACAGACTTCATGCATTTATAATGAAGTGCAATACGTTCTCTAAAATGCGATGAGTTATTGAACTTGTTTTTCTGGGTGGACTAATGATATTGAAGACAGAACTGAACTGAACTGAATTTTGTTTAACGGCTCATCAACACAGTATATGTTATTTAGAGCCGCCCCAGAGAGAGGGGGAAGGATACATAGGAATCCGGGAACCTGCCCTACTCTTTATTATCGAATAGATTCCTATGGTTCTTTAACGTGCTCGGAGGATAGACCGATACACGGGACCGCCAGGTTTACGTCCCCATCCGACGGACGAGGCTAAGGGAAAGTGTCTTGCCCAAGATACTGAAGACAGATGCAATGTTTAAATGAAATTGATTTAGCCATGTTGAAGATATTATAATTTTGAAAAACGTTATCGCAAACATTTAACGGAAATATAAATGCCGCCGTCGTTGTCGCCGTCACCATCACCGCCACCGCAACACTTGGAAATCATGACAAAAATGAGGACACACTGTATACGAAATACTTTTTATTTTATTTATTGTTAAAACCATTGCTGATTTTAATTTCTTTAAACGATATTTATCAATTTGCAATATGTAACAGAGTATGGTCGCACCGAGTTAGTCGATTTAAACATCGAGGGTGTTTAAATAAATCAACGGGGTGAGAACATGCTCGATTTTATTTTATAGCACGTCCATTTCATATGTCGGACATACTGTAAATAGTATTTGTACACCAAATTGTTATTTTCTATTAAATGTTTGCGTATATGTAGACAACATTAGTTATCAGAATACACTGTTACTGCAGTTTGTGGTAATATGTATGTTAAAAATTATAATGCGGCGTCGCCATTGACTGGTTGTTTTTTGGCTGCCGAAGGTGGAATTTGGTCAAATGGTTTATGGGGTCTTTCTTTACTCCAGTGAATGTTCATATCAAAGCAATAACTTTTGTGGTGTTGGATATATAAAACTTTATAAGACCTTTAAGCGTTGACAATGCGTCTTTGTCGCCAGAAATGTCTCGGCATCCACTAACGTGGGCGAGACAAAATCAATCAAGGAGACTCCAAAGGCAAATACTTCGAACAAAAATACAGATCACGAAATTGTAAATTAATGAGACAATCTATCGTATGGCCAGAAGGTTTGAACTATGTATGTTAAATATTGATTGATATGAACAACTTGCACCAAAACGTTCACCTACTACCGTAACGTAAATTCCCAAAAATTGTCATTATCGTAACCATGATCTTTTTTTTTCTTTTAAATATCACAATCTGACTTCTACGGTGACGAGATTTACAAACTTCGCAAGATCCTTGGTCGTGATCATTTTCATACAATCTTTATTGAACTTTTTGGAAAGTTTATCAAAGAGGTTATGACCAGACCATATCATTTTGTAACGCCCCGCATGTTTAGTGGCTGGTACATTTACAGTTTACCACTATGCTTTCCTCTTTGATTGTGAGATTACCGGCTATATTGTGGCCTCTCTGATGACGTCTACCTAAATGCTGCAAGGGGCGGTAACGTTTGATGTGTGTCTTCAGTCTTGTCGGGTCGTGCCCTTAATTAATGGTTTATTCTCTTGTTGCTTTGACTTTAAGTTATTGGGTAGTTGCTTTGTTGCTTTGAATGTTTTTAATGCGTTTGCTTTTGTTATTTATATATATAAATATATATACTTAAACTCACCAGGTTATTGGGTTTGGTGCACCTTAGAACCGGTTTAAACCCCCAGTGGACGTTGTTGCCACTGACCGTTTCAGGTGGTAGCCCTATTGTCAACCCTTTTGTGTTTGTGATTTCGTTTGCATTTTTAAAAAAAAAATTGCCTTCTCGTTTGTCTGTTTGCGTGTTTGTTTTTGTGTTTTGTGGTTGATTGTCGTCCTTGAATGCTGCTTTCCCTGTCCGATATTTTTATCTTTCTATATATACATATGATCACATATATGAACCTAAATGTATAGACATTTTTTTAGTCGGTCCGACCCATTATACCTGTTTCATGAAAATACGTCCATTTTAATAAGCATAACGAGCCGAACGCTGTAGTAGAACGTGCGAACGCTGTAGCTACACTGTACTACAGCGTTCGTAGCTAGAGCGTACGAACGCTTTAAATTATTTTTTCTACATGTCAACTGCGGGGCTCCGTAGTTTTCTTTGGTTAAGTTGAAGGCTGAATAAAACAAACTAGATGATATCAACCCGATCTGATCTTATTTCTGGACTAAACCAGACTCTTAACTTCATTTAGCCGGGAGTGCCTTTGAGCGTATTCTCTAATACATACACTCATAAACATTAACTGTAAGACAATATGGACGGTATCAACCCGATCTGATCTTATTTCTGGACTCAACCAGACTCTTAACGGCATTACTCCGTAGAGTGCCTTTGAGTGTATTCTACAATACATACACCATAAACACTAACTGTAAGACAATATAGACGGCATCAACCCGATCTGGTCTTACCGCTGAATACTTAAAGTATATTCATGTATATATACAACCACACACATTACAAGAGCGTGACTTTATCTGAATGAAAGGCTCAATAAGGCAATCTAGACGGTATCAACCCGATCTTGCCTTACTTCTGGACTCCACCAGACTCGTAACGGTATTAATCCGTAGAGTGCATTATTTAAAGAGTATTACTCGATGTAGACACTTACACACAATGCACTGAATGCATTTTAATCGTATTAAACGCACAATAAGACTACATAGACGGCACCAACCCGCCCTAGTCTTACCCGTGGTTTTAACTAGATCCTAAGCGGTATTATTCCGGAGAGTGACCTTAAGGTTACTCTTTTAGATCGACTAAATACTATATGTAGTAAAATATTACGGGTGGTATGAACCCATTCATATCGTACTCAGTCAGAATCGGTTTTCAACCAAAAAGTGTATTTTATATAATATAGATATTACACTACTTCTTGTGTATAGATGGAGACACCAAAAGAGACAGACAATATATAAGACACACAGAGATTGTAAATCGCTAGCTGAGGATTTGGAGATCATCGTATCCCCGCAGAACGGGATATCGATATGCATGGCAGTGCATACACGACCTTACAGTGGTATTACCGCTGAATACTCTCCGTGTTCTCTTTGGTCAAAATTGAAGGATCAATAAGACAAACTAGACGGTATCAACCCGATCTGATCTTATTTCTGGACTCAACCAGACTCTTAACGGCATTACTCCGTAGAGTGCCTTTGAGTGTATTCTACAATACATACACCATAAACACTAACTGTAAGACAATATGGACGGTAAACGCACAATAAGACTACATAGACGGCACCAACCCGCCCTAGTCTTACCCGTGGTTTTAACTAGATCCTAAGCGGTATTATTCCGGAGAGTGACCTTAAGGTTACTCTTTTAGATCGACTAAATACTATATGTAGTAAAATATTACGGGTGGTATGAACCCATTCATATCGTACTCAGTCAGAATCGGTTTTCAACCAAAAAGTGTATTTTATATAATATAGATATTACACTACTTCTTGTGTATAGATGGAGACACCAAAAGAGACAGACAATATATAAGACACACAGAGATTGTAAATCGCTAGCTGAGGATTTGGAGATCATCGTATCCCCGCAGAACGGGATATCGATATGCATGGCAGTGCATACACGACCTTACAGTGTAACACACGGTCGTGTACGCTACATATTGGTGTAACACGCCCATTGATTGTTGCATTGAGTTGTGTGTGAATTAAAATTTAAATGTTATGTTGTCATTCATATCTAGGCCCAAATTAAAAATGAATAACTTACATTCTCATCGCAAATGACACATATGCTGCCAAAAAATCCACATAAAAATGGGGGTCATGTAGCATCTAAAAAAGAACTTGTCTCATCAATGAATGGTCCCTTTAAAAAACATAAACACTGAGATGCCATAATATTGTATTCATACTCATTTCCATATAACCAAAATAAATTAAAAACTCACAATTTTAACATGACAATGCTTGAAAAATGTAACAAATAGATCAACAATGTGATATAAACCAAAAATAGCACTTTAAATTAATGAAAATGCCTTTTTTTACAAAAAGAAATGAGAATTATTTATTGACGCCATTATGCGATACCCCAGGCCTACACCTACTCTTAGTAATACACGCTATCACGAAATACATCCTGAAGAGCATATCTCACTGCTAAAATGGCAGGTTACGGAATAACTGCGCAGGTTACGAATTAACGTATATATAAACTGACACTACTGTATACCATATATATATTCTATATAGCAACTGATTAATTATATATAGCAATTGGGTAGACTGGTCAATACACAGTTAATATATATAATATGCAAGAAAACAGTAGCAAACGGGAAAAAACGCTGGGGGTGAGAAAAAAACAACATGGCTAGTGTACTAACTGGGCATGTCACTACCACGAGACCGTTTGAAACCGCATCTGCGGCCAGACACCCGGAAAAGCGAATTTCCATATAAACAGAGATGCTGGACCCAACCTCCGCGCAGGGATATTGTAGCCATTAATTACTGTAACAGAAAGGGGAAGTAACCACTGCGGGAAGTTTGTGCTGGACCGGGTAAGGGGAGATAACCGACTGCGAAATATGTTTATTCGTATACTCATGGATATACAGGTGTATGTAGATGTATGGCTTGTATTTGAATTAGCCAGCTAGTTTAAATACTTTTCCCAAAAGAAATAATACAGCAACGATATATATATATATTTATTTAATTTGTCGAGTCACGTCACTGTCGCAGTTTCACATACGGTCAAACGAACGTAATTGTTCTTATTTAGTTCGTTTTTAGTAAAGCTTAAACAGACATCACTGTATAGAATAAAGAATTATCTTTCAGCTCGTATTTGAATTAGCCAGCTAGCTTAAATACTTTTCACAAAATAAAAAATCAGCAACAATATGTATATATATATTTTCTAAATTTGCCGAGTCACGTCACTGTCGCAGTTTCACATACGGTCAAACGAACGTAATTGTTCTTATTAAGTTCGTTTTCAGTAAAGCTAAAGCAGACATCACTGTATAGAATAAATAATTATCCTTCAGCTTGTATTTGAATTAGCCAGTTAGCTTAAATACATTATACCACTAATTATTTTCCCCATAGACACCAATGTTAAAGTGTCACATATTAATGATTTGCTGCAAATTCAACTCAAGTATGGATAATGCAGCAGTGTAATGTTCATATAGAAAACTAATTTTCCACTTGAAAAATCACCAGAACAGGTGGGGTCACAAGACATGTAAGAAAGTTTTTGCTTGTTTACTAAACAGGTCAAGGGTACAGCTGTTTTCACTGATTGATTGTTTTCATTGCTCACAAAGTGTAAGCATAGACCAAGTCGAAATTTCGAAAATGTTCATCAGTGATCCAGTAAATCTTATTAATAGGCTTCTTATACATACAACCACAAAATCGAATAGAAATTTTCCCCCACTTATAATGCCCGTTTTCATCAAAAAAGGAGAGATTACTTTTTATTATAGGAACTACATTCGACTACCTTGGAGGCTTACATGTAATTAGTGGTGGTAAACCTCAACCTACTGGAAGTTGACCGGATGAGAAAGTGATATTCATGTGGACACACTTATCTAATGCATCTAATGTTAATCTTAAACGACGAATTCAAAATCAAATCATGGTTCGTTCCTTGGCAAAGGCATGTCTGGTGGGAACCTTCAGCTTCCTCTTCCTCTGATGTTACTGTCCCAATACAACCAATATGTCAGCCAGACTTAAAACCCATTTCATTTCAAGTCGGAAATGTGTAGAAACATTAAAACTCAAGTGGTAACACCCCTCGAAAAAGATGACATCAGTCACACCGTTAAATCATATAAACTTATTAAAAATAAATATAAAAGTCGAAAAGGAAATGCAGCTTTCAGAGAACCCAAAATCACGCAAAAAGACAAACATGAATGGCAATGTTAATAAGGAATAAAGGCATTTGACGGCACAAACACAAAATGGGTTGACAATAGGGATGTATACCGCCTTGAAATGGTCAGTGGCAAAAAAGGCCGCTTGGGGTTTAAACAAGGTTCTAGGGTGCACCAATCCTCACACTTATCTAAATTTACAAGCATATCTACAAGGCACACGCTTGAATTGTTTGATAAATTAATTACTCCTATCTTAAACTATGGAAGTGAAGTGTGGGGCTTTGGAAAAGCCAACCAAATCGAACGTATGCACTTACATGTTTGCAAAACATTGCTTGGTGTAAAAATATCAACTCAAAATGATTTTATCTACGGAGAATTAGGAAGGATAAATTATTATACAAGACGACTTTTCATAATCATTAACTATTGGTTAAAAATTCTAAATTCAGACAAAAGAAAATACATCTATCACATTTACATGATGATATTAGAAGATATGATTAAACTGCCATTTAAATCGAACTGGGCGTCTTTTGTCAAAGATAGTTTATCCCATTTAGGATTATATGAGGTATGGTTATTACAGGGTGTAGGGAATGTGAACATATTTTTATCTGTCTTGAAGCAACGCCTTAAAGATAATTTTGTACAAAACTGGGATGAAAGAATACACAGTTCTAGCAGAGCAATATTTTACACGTGTTTCTCAGACTTTAAATTCCAATCTTATCTAGATACTGTGAATATTATTAAATTTAGAAAAGCACTTACAAAACTTAGAGTGTCTTCTCATAGGCTCGAAATAGAAGCTGGTAGGTGGAATAAACCAAATAAAACACCGATAGAAAACAGAAAATGCAAACTATGCAATGTGTTAGAGGACGAATACAATTTATTTTGAATGTCCTTTATATAATGACCTTAGAAAATTGTACTTAAAATCATATTTTTATAGAAGACCGAACATGATCAAATTGACTCATTTAATAACATCAGAAAATAAGAAACAAATAAAAGATTTGGCTATGTACACATACAAAGCCTTTGATCTAAGAAACTTATCTGTATATACCGGATAAGTGATGGTAAACAATACTATTACCCTCCTGTGTGAAATTTGTGTTAATTGTTTGTTTTTTATTGGGTTTTTTGTGTGTGTTTTTTTAATCCTGTTTCTTTTAGGTACACCTTTTGTGACAACTGAAAATTCTATTAATTCAAATATTTCATTATTACAATAAATGCATTCTTTGAAGTTAGGTTCTGCGCACCATTGTCGTAAAACTAAAAAGATATTTATCTAAATTTACAAGCATATTTTCAAACATGAATTCTCATAATGCATGAAGGAAAATTACATTTAAATAGTGTATATTGCTTGTCATGCTATTGTGTGTTGTTTTATGTATTTACATGAATTATTTTTAGACACTGTCACGTCATTGTATCTATTTTGAGTAGTTGTTGAAGTATCTATCATATGCTCATGAGTCTTATCAGACTTAATGCATGAACTATTATGAAAATTGTAAGATCTACGGCGGGATGCCCTCGACCCGTCCTAGACCTATTGACGAGGATAATAAAACAAATTCTATTCTATTCTATCCTACTGTCATCTAAATAAAACGGGACAGTGTAAATAAAGAAATACCCGCAATCCATGAACTATTCTCTAACCAACAAGGCAGCATTAATAGGCAATATAAGTATAACAAAGATGCTCGAGTATATATAAATAAATAAAAATAAACATCTTACAACATGTACAAAGTGTTTTAGTTTTGAGAAAGAATTTTCATACATGAAGGTAATTTGTCTTTTTGAAAAAGTGTACACAAAATATCGGCATTAATTCAAAATAAATCGAATCCAATCCCATCATCATACATCAATAGGTAATTAAGTGGAAAAGTGATTCAGAATTGTTTGTTAATCATTTAATTCAAACCTGTCGTCATGCTCAACAAGTTCAAAACAATGTGTCTGATCAAATGTTATAATGACTCAGTCAGTAAAAATAAAGTAATGAGTTGTTCATTTGTCACACAATGCTGTACATGTTAATGTAACCACACACATTTGATCATAATAAATTTATAAATATCACATTCATGAGAGGGTGTAACATATAGTAAGAATGCGCATCCCGAGGATATGATTATGAAGCCGAGGGTGATAATACAGTTCCGAACGGTGAACGTTATTACTATTACGCTCTCATGAATGTGATATTTATTACCCGAAATCCCTTGGGTCAAAAACAAGGTTTATTTTCTTTGCCGGATTTTTATTATCTTCAAAGAATTGCTATAAAAGTTATATCATTGGATTGGAAATAACTAAGAAAATGAGTGATAATTTATTGAAATCTGTAAAGTACTTGTGAAGTTATGATGAGGTACACTATTAGCAACATAGCAATTGGATCCTACAGAACCTGTGATGTCGCCAAAACAGTAGGCACACCAACACGCACCAAAGCTGCGCATGCGATATTGTTTTTACTATAAACCTGCGATTTACTATCACCTGGGCTGATAATTAATATAACATATAAGAGAGAGCTGCGCGCGCAACCGGAAAAGTCGCGTTTTTCAAAGCTGAAGAAATCAGCCAAATTTTACTAAAATACCTTGCTTTAACAGTGAAACAAGTGTTAATATCTGGTTTGTTCACTCATATAAGTATCCTTGCACACTTTTATCATAAGATATGTCTGGCTAAGTCTTTTTGAAGCTGGTTACCGCCCTCGACTACTTGCCACTCACGATCGGTAATCCAAGATGGCAGCCTCCATGAAGAAAATTACCTCACCACTCTTCCTTGAGATTGTACTAGCAGTTGTCATTATATACAGACTATTACACACGGGAACACTCAGCCCTCTGTCATCCCATACAACAGCAACTGGACTACTCTTCAGGTGCAGCCATATAAAGTATTTTACTTTTGCAGAGTCTGTAAATGTCTCGCATGGTAAACACGACAAGATAACACCTTGCAGAGCTGAACGAAGCCTGCTCGACCTACTGATACTGATTTCTGGAGACATTGAAAGCAACCCAGGCTCTCGAAACTGCTCCATATTTCCCTGCGGTAACTGCGAGATCCCAGTGACATGGGCACAGTTAGGCGTGTGCTGCAACAACTGCAATGTGTGGTACCACAAGACCTGTGGTGACATCAGCTCGAGAAATTTATCATATTTAGGCAGATCAAGTGTAATTTGGCATTGCTGTAAATGCGAGAGTATTAATGTTGACAGTTTTACTTTCAATAGTTTTGAGTTACATACTACCAACATGTCCGACCCACTTTTGAACATTGACTTTACAATCGATTCCATACACTCTTCATGCTTCAGCCCACTACATACAAGCAGCCCTAGACAGACAATGGATCAGCCCAGCCATTGTACCCGTACTCAGTCTAATCATGTATCGTACAGAGGCCAGAGTATAACCCATAGCCGATCTACATCCACAAGTGGTGATAGCAATCTTCCCCATATAAATTTTAACCTCAGACTCCTAACAGTCAACTGCTGCAGCTTAAAAGCCAATCAGTCCGAATTCATGGCTTCGACGGATTATATCAAAAAAAGAGTATGATAATGGACCTTTGGAAACGGCCGAGCCTGATATTATATGCGGGACAGAATCCTGGCTTAAAGGTGTAAAACCAGGGAAGGATCCAGCACCTAGTGCCATCAAGACCAGTGAAGTTTTGCCTGAGGGGTACACCATCCATCGTAATGACAGGACATCTGGCCTGGGTGGAGGCGTCTTTACAGCTACCAGAGAAAGCATAGTGGTCCACGAGCAGCCGGATTTCGTAACAGAATGCGAAATAGCCTGGTCCAAGGTAAAGCTGAAGAACAAGAAGGACCTATTCATCTCATCATTTTACATGCCCCACCGCAACCTGAATGACATCAAGAAACTAGATGAGTCACTACACAAGCTGACCGACATCAGCAGAAGCAGACACATCTTACTGGCTGGTGACTTCAAGATAGACTGGAAGAAACTGACGGTGAAAAATGGTGCTGCAGACCGTGAAGTACAACAAGCCCTATTAGACCTCTCAAATGATCAAGGACTCACTCAGATACACAACCAACCTACCAGAGACGGTAATATGCTCGACTTAGTCTTCACCAACAATCCTTCACCAGTTAAGAAATCTACATCAATCTCTGGTATAAGCGATCATGCAATGGTAGTTACAGATATAGACATCCTTCCACAATACTTAATACAGAAACCCCGTAAGATCTACATCTACTCTAAAGCAGATTGGGATAACATCAAAGCAGACTCAAAATCCATCTCCGATGATATCATCTTCATGTGTACCAACCCTGGAACTACAGTACATGACATCTGGAATAAATTCAAGAATGGCATCTCTAGAACCATAGACAAGAACATCCCCTCAAAGATCATCAAACAAAGACTATCAGTACCATGGTTCAGCAAGAAACTGAAGATATTGTTAAAAAGGAAAGCCCGTCTCTACAAACAGGCCAAGAAAACCAACCAGTGGAACAGCTACCACTCATTTCAGAAGACCTGCAAGAGAGAATTCAAATTGGCAGAAATAAACCATATCAACAACATAATACAAGATGGTCTTGATAACAACAACACCAAACCATTCTGGAGATATGTTAAATCTAAACGGCAAGACAGTATTGGTATTTCGCCATTAAAGAAGCTTGGTAACTTAGTAAACAACAGTAAAGAAAAGGCAGAAATCCTTGTCCAACAGTTCCAGTCAGTATTCACCAAAGATGATCCATCCTACACGATACCCATAATCAACTGTCAACTACTCCAATTATTCCACTATTACCACCCTTCAGCATGGCTTTAGATCTGGGTACTCCTGTGAAACCCAACTTCTTGCAACCGTACATGACCTACTGAAGAAACATGACGCTGGCAGCCAAACAGATATGATTATCCTAGACTTCTCGAAGACCTTCGATACAGTCCCTCACGAGAAGCTTCTGGCCAAGATAAAGAATTATGGCGTAGACGGACCCCTAAACACCTGGATTCGGAACTTCCTGATCCAGCAGCATATGCAAGTCTTAGTAACAGGCGAGTACTCGGACCCAGTCACAGTAGACTCTGGTGTCCCTCAGGGTATTGTCATGGGGCCTCTACTCTTTCTGTGTTACATTAACGATCTCCCTGATTCCGTTAAGTCACAGGCGCGTTTATTCGCGGATGACTGCCTCCTCTACAGGGTCATAGAAACCAGAAAGGACCATCTTATACTCCAAGACGACTTGAAGGCGTTAGAAGATTGGGCTCACAACTGGGGCATGCAGTTTAATGCCAAGAAGTGTTACATCATGAGCATTAACTCGAAATCTTCTAACTTCTACTCCCTAAATAATCAGATCCTCCAATAAGTTAAAGAAAGCCCCTACCTCGGAGTAACCATATCGGAAGACCTGAAATGGGATGCGCACTATGGTGAAACCTAAGGGTGTCGGAGTTTACACCGGTACTAGTATGACGTCACAATTCCCAAAAACGCTAGAGAACAGATTGTACACTGACCGCCATAGTATCCAGACATATTAGATCAACTGTGGAGGGCAATCCGCAATCATCGGTAAGTATTTACCTCTAGTGACGCCATCCCTTTCGGAGCTGGACCTGGGATTCGCCATTGGTGAGTAGATTTTACCATATTGACGCTGCGAGCAGGTAAAACCAGTTTATTGCTGCATAAACTTGGGTGATTTCTCGACATCACAAACGCTAAAATCTCCGGAGGCAATTCGTCTTTGGGAGGTTTATCGCTTGCGAAATCGTAAAGCACGTACTGCAAGGCTGTCAATTTTCGATATTAATTGCAGTAATATTGTTTATTACACCTAGCTTAGGATAAATCGAGCCTTCAAATGTGATCAATGATTCGGTCGTTCCACGGCCTGAACGCGGGGTGTCACGCAGTTCGATTCGGTGGAATTGAAAACAGAGCGCTTCCCAGATTGGAGTAGCTCTGGTGTAGTTTACGGGTAATTAGTAAATAGTATGTTATTCTACTGACCAGTGAGTAATATAACTTATTTGCGAGGGGTTTTCAATGTTTTGATTGTTGAGAGAATTTAGCAGACGTTAAAAAAAAGCGCGGAAATCCGAACAGCTGATTTCCGGTGCGGTTAAAAACTCTATCCACCAATCTCCACGCAGAGTTATCGTTCCTTGCACTCACATATATGAGGAACGAGTGTACTCTGGGTAGAGATTGTTTATCCACATGATAAAGCGGCGCAACTCTGGGTAAAACTGAGTCGATGGTTCACTTCCAGACCGTTGATTAAGACTTTAACAGTGCACTAAGTGTTTCTCATTTCTATGGAAACGCATTGGCCCGGCTATACTGTTTATCTTAAAGCTGTTTTATCAATATAAAAAATAAAAACAATTCAGGGAAGTGTTTCTCATGTTAATGGAGACACTTACCGGTGTAAAATCAGGGGTAAATTGTCCGTTTTTAATTTAAATAAAACAGTATTCCGTTAAAGCTGACACATCTGTATAAAGGGAGTTTCTATTCTCTTGATATTTTAACTGGTGCTTCTCTTTTTAAAGGAGGCATACATTGGTTAAAGCTGTTCAGTCAATAGGTAAGGGTTTATATGGGTGTTATAATATGGTTTAAAGCTACAAACCTATCTATAATATATTGGTTAAAGCTGATACAGCTCTAAAAAAAAAAAAAAAAAGTTTCTCATGTCAATGGAGACTTGTCATATGATCATTTCCCTATCATAACATGGTTGAAGCTGTTACACCCTTATAAAAAAAAAAATAAAAAAAAAAAAGTTTAGTTTCTCGTATCAATGGAAACTTGTCACATGATCACTATCCTATCATAATATGTTGGATGCTGGCAAACTAGTTTAGTGTCGTCACGATAATTCTATTCTAATTACGGGTTAGCGGAGGAAATATTCGAGATTAAGGATTGGAGGTAATATCACTCTCAATACCTTGGTAAAAATACCTCATTTGAGGGTGACTCACGATTTGATAATGGCAGTTGACTTTGAGCCGTATCAGAGATCATCAGACAGAGTGCAGCTAAAACGTGTGATTGATACGCGCAGGGCGGGGAGTTGTCCCCCAGATTCATGGCACTCAACACCGAAGTGTGTTAGACAAGAGGTCTCACCTGCAGATTACAGGGGATCAAGGGAGTGGGCTTATGAGTACGGTCATATTAGACCTCCAGTGGATAGGACACCCCGTCAGGCTGATCCAAGGGACATGTGGGGGATCTAGATTACCCAATAGGGATGCATCGAGAGATTGTAGCAGGAGGGGGTATGCCTCGCGATGCAAGAGGAGGGTGCCTCTGGAGTGCTAACAAACCAGACCCTAGCAGAGAAGCAAACATGCCGAAGTCTATCACATACGATGGACGGGGGAGCTGGCAAGCGTTTTCTGCCAATTTACATCCTTCGCCGATGAGCAAAAATGGCTTGGGCATCAGAGAAAAAAACATCTGTGTTGGTGTTTAGAGGGAAAGGCAAGCGAGTTCTATGCGGGATTAACCGAACGTGAACCAAATGTCGAATATTTTGATGTAGTTCAGCGGCTAGGAAAGAGGTGTGGCCTCAAAGAACTGCAGGAAACTACTCAAATGCAATTTGCATGTGCAAAGCAGGAATCTGAGGAGACGGTAATGGATTGGGCCGATAGGGTAGTCACCATGGCAACACGGGCCTTCAAGGAACTACCGGAAATGCACATTCAAAACCAAGTGGTTTTGAAATTTTGCCAAGGCTGTATGGATAGAGACGCAGGGCAGTTCGCCATTAACCAGAGGCCACAATCCATTGAGCAAGCTCTTGATAATGTGCGATGGTATCAGCACACTAACAGGGTTATGTATGGTAAACAAAGGAAAAAGGCACAGATACGCCAAATGACAAGGGATACCGACGACTATTGTTCGGCTAATGATAGGTCTTCAGGGGTCAGCGAATATGATGTTTATAAGGTGGATGCTGCACAGAGACCGTACCAGAATGTAAAAAAGGAAAAGGGGACCGGTAATAATTCGGAACTTGAAAAGAAACTGTCAGTGCTTGAATCAAAGCTGGACACCCTACAAATCAGTTTCGATCGCTTGGCAAGTATTTTGAATACCCGGGCAGCAAGATCACCTTCACCTGGAAGGGACAAGCGCAACGTGAAATGTTTTCATTGCAATAAAATGGGTCATTACAAGTCGGAGTGTCCAGATGTGAAACGGGAGGACAAGAGGTGTCTTTTGCGTGCAGTAACGATGATCAAAACGATGAGTCAAACTGCAGTGGGTCGGAGATGTAGGCCGAACTTCGATCCAATGCCGAGAGGGCCAGCCAGAAAGCATGACATGTGAGGACCCAACTGTGACAAATGACCTAGCTGCGTCACAACTTGCAGACAACTGTGTGTTTTCTGAACCGAGGGAAAGCCCTCTGGAAGAGAGGGAACATGTTCAACGTAATATATGGGATGAACCGAGGGTAAGCCCTCTGGAAGAGATGAAACATGTTGAGCTTATTGTTGGGAATGAACCGAGGGAAAGCCCTCTGGTAGAGATGGAACATCAGCAGGATGTTGAGGATGAACTGAGGGAAAGCCCTCTGGAAGAGAGGGGACATGTTCAACGTAATATTGGGGATGAAATGAGGGAAAGCCCTCTGGAAGAGATGGAACATGTTCAGCTTATTGTTGGGAATGAACCGAGGGAAAGCCCTCTGGAAGAGAGGGAACATGTTCAACGTAATATTGGGGATGAACCGAGGGAAAGCCCTCTGGAAGAGATGGAACATGTTCAGCTTATTGT
This sequence comes from Cyrtodaria siliqua, assembly GCA_037043455.1. Lineage (NCBI taxonomy): Eukaryota > Metazoa > Mollusca > Bivalvia > Adapedonta > Hiatellidae > Cyrtodaria > Cyrtodaria siliqua. The sequence goes on from JAWPHD010000491.1 coordinate 189,172, forward strand.
TGGGAATGAACCGAGGGAAAGCCCTCTGGAAGAGATGGAACATCAGCAGGATGCTGATGAAGAATCGTGGGTGTCGGAAGCCCTTCTGGAAGAAACTGGGCTCAGAACAGGAGGTGAGGAGGAGACTGACAGGGACTTCGAAAGCATAACAATATGCCAATTGTGATCGAGTTCGATGTTTCAAGTACCCGTCGTGGTCCAAGGAAAGCAACTGAAAGCCATAGTGGATACCGCTGCGGAAGTCACAATAATTATGCATGATGAATATGTCCGATAGGAATATTAAGCTTGGAAAGAACGAATGGTTGGAAGATGCCCATGAAGCGTCAACAGTTATGTCAGTTAATGAAGAAGAGTATAAGCACGAGATAGTATCGGAAATTAGTGTGTCCAATGATGATATCTTGGTTCCGGAACATTTACAAGGCCTTTTGGACAAGTCTTCGGATCAGATAGGCATGAAGAAGTAAAACAGCTAAGAGGCCTGTTGACAGAATACCAAGACGTCTTTGCCAAAAATGAATATGACCTTGGAAACTTCACGACTACAGAACATAAAATCGACACGGGCTCTGCCAAACCAGTGAGACACCGTATGAGGCGAACGCCGATCTGTTTTGCATCAGAAGATGAGACAAACCTCCAAAACATGTTGAAGGCTAAAGTCATACAACCATCCGCGTCAGAGTGGTCATCAGCCCCGGTTTTGATAAGAAAACGAGATGGTAGTGTACGATGGTGTGTTGACTACCGCGGATTGAATGCGGTGACAATCAAAGACGTATATCCTTTGCCAAGAGTGTATGGACACATTGGCAGACAACATCTGGTTTTTCAAGCTGGATGCAAATTCGGCCTACTGGCAAATTAAAGTGGCTGAAGAGGACAGAAGCAAGACAGCATTCACAACCAAACATGGCCTGTTTGAATTTGTTAGGATTGGGTTGTGCAACGCACCGGCAACTTTTGCAAGAGCCATGAACCTTGTTCTCAGAGGTTTGAACTGGAACACGGTACTGGCTTTTTTGGATGATATTCTTGTTATGGGCACAACTTTTCAAGATCATCTAAAAAATGTGCGTGACGTGTTGGACCGATTCAGAAGCTACCAACTAAAGCTGAAACCCAAAAAGTGTGTGTTGTTTCAACAGAAGGTCGAATTCCTAGGTAGATGGGTTGGCGCGAATGGTCTGGAGTTAGGAGCCGAACATGTCCGAGCAGTGAAGACATGGCCAACCCCCGAAAAATACTAAGCAAGTGGAGCAATTTCTTTGGTTGTCAATTATCACCGAGCTTTCATCAAAGATTACGCGAAGCTAGCAGTACCACTTTATGAGTTGACAGGGAAAAGAATGTACATATGGGGAACAGAGCAAGAGCAAGCTTTACAAAATGTGAAACAGGCACTTGTATCTGCCCCAGTTCTGGCACTGCCAAATAGTAGGGACCCTTTCATCTTAGATACAGATGCTTCCAATTTTGCGATTGGAGCTGAGCTGCTGCAAGTTCAGTATAATATGGTGATAGAACACCGATCGGGCCGTAAACATACAAATGCGGATTCACTTTCTCGACGACCGGAAAGCGACTCCTGTGGTCATTATAGGCAGGATTTGTGGACGAGGTGGATAGTGTGGTTCCTCTAGCATGAAGACCATGGATATTATCAGTTTCAAGAGAGGGTTCAGGGGAGCAATTTTTCATCCCGGATCTTTTCAGGGAAGAACCACGTGGTGTTGACAATGGACACGATGGGTTCGATGCTAGGAAATCGGGAACAGATACAGACATAGAAGCTGATGTAATAGTGGACAAAGAGGAACATTGGGATAACTGGATAGATGACGTTACCCTATGGCCATGGGAACCTGGAGGATGCTGGGAAATCGAAAATGATGGTTATGTATCACATATAGACATAAGGTGCATAGGTAACACAGGGGAGATAGTTCACAGTCCTGAAACGTCGCTACTTGCTGTACACGAGGATAAGGATTCGCCGGAGCCTTTGGGCGAGACAGATGTCAAGGTGGAACAGGAGGAAGACAAGGACTTGACCGTCTTGCGAGAATTGTTACAGTCTGGAAAGGAACCTACGGATGGAGAGCTATTCTTGTTAAGTCCTGCATAAAAATATCTCTGGATAAACCGAGATATGTTTCTCTTGAACAATGACCTGATCTGGAAGAGAACTGATCAGAATGTTAATGTGCTAGTTATACCTGAAAAGTTACGGAGGCGAGTGTTACAATGGTGTCAAGGGATATGTAAGCAGAACAAAGGCCAAAATAGCAGAGAAGTATTTTTGGTACGGAATATCCAGGGATGTCAAGAATTACATTGTGGAATGTCAGGCCTGTAACCAGAATAAGAATCCAAATCGACATGACAAATGCCCAATGATCAACTATCATGCGGGAGCCCCAATGGAGAGAGTACACTTGGATTTTATGGGACCACTACCAAAAACTCCAAGGGGGAATCAACACATATTGATGATGGTAGATCAATTTACAAAGTGGGTGGAATGTATTCCCTTGTCATCCCAAACTGCAGAAGTCTACTGCTCAGGGGGCCATAAACGAGTTCTTTTCCCGGTTTGGCTATCCGTTCCAGATCTTGACGGACCAGGGTAGGAACTTCGAGAGCAACCTTTTCTCCAGCATCTGCAAGATGCTCCAAATTCACAAGTCTAAAACAACGCTCTCCAGACCATCAGCTAATGGACAGGTTGAAAGATACAACAGACCCTTAATGGACGCTGTGCGTTGTTATATAGGCAAGACACAAAGCCAGTGGGACAAATTCTTGCCTCAAATAGCTGGTGCCCTGCGCTCGTCTGTGAACAGGAGCACAGGGTACACACCAAACAAGTTGATGCTTGGAAGAGAGGTGAATCTACCAGCAGACTTGATGTTCCCACCGTTCTTAGCGAAGACCCGATCCGCACCAGATATACACTGTGCAACTGCAGCCAATCTGGAACCGAGTTCTGAAGTGACCACAGAGGTAAAGACAGAACCAGAGACAGAGGAATTACAGGGATCCGAGTTTCCGGCGATGGAGTTAAGCTGCGCTCCATCCGTGACAGGAGATCTGGCCGGATTGCAAGTCGCAACAATTGTGAAGATGGAGCCAATCTCAATCGGTGAGTCACGAAAGGAGCAGGCTCTAGAAAAAATGGCTCAAGACGAGCCGGCAATAAAAAAAGCGTTCCCTTGGTCGGAGATGTCTCGAAAGAAAGAACGGACTCCCAAGCAAGGGGAACTACACCAATTGTCATACACACAGGTGGTGAAAGGGGCAAGACGGAGATCGGACAAACCAACTCTGGTATGTACATCAGTCGATCCGTCCCTGCCACCTGCATTCGACAGTCATTTCCACTGGGATAGGTTGAGCCGTCAAACTGGGAAACTGGGAATGGCAGTGGATGAGTCCATTGACATGACGGTAGAGAAACTTCCATCAAACAAGGTGCGAGTGAGTGGAGGAGTAGTAGTATTCTGCGACCCCGAGTTACTACAGTGACATAAAGTTCCCAGAGGACCCAAAATGGAGGATAGCCGTTGGAGTTCACCCGAAGGAAGTTCAGCTCTTGGACGAACAGCGCTGGATGGATCTTCAACGACTATTGTCAAACCCTAGAGTGGCGGCAGTAGGGGAAGTCGGACTGGATCACACAGTTCCTGAATCAACCTGGGCAGAACAGGAGCAGACTCTAGAAAAAATTCTGGGACTATGTGGATTGGGCCATGTTTTGGTTCTTCACATAAGAGGCAGAAGAGGCGATTCATTGGCCATACAGGCGCACGCCAGATGTCTGGAAATTGTTCGGCAGGAGTGCACGATGTTCCAGAGGATTCATCTCCACTGTTTTGTCGGAGGAGTGTATCAACTAACGGCTTGGAGGAAAGCAAGTCATGCAGAAGATCAGCATACCTAGCACTGGTGCGATCGACACTGGAATATAGCGCCACTGTCTGGGAACCCTATTATAAGAAGGACATAAACAGATTGGAAAGGGTCCAACGCCAAGCTGCTAGGTTTGTCTCCGGAGACTACAAGTCACGCGAGCAGGGATGCGTCACAGGAATGCTGACCACCGACCTGAAGCTACCGTCGCTCCAAGACAGAAGGAAGATGAACCGACTCATCTTCTTCTACAAGGTGGTCAAGGGGCTGGTGCCAGCTTTCAAATGCCAAGACTATCTAATTCCTGAAAGACCTAAATGGCGTATTAAAGCAAAAGCGTTCAGTGACTTTCAAGCTAATAACATTATAGACAATCAGGTGCTAAATAATTCAAAGTGTTTTAAAACAATACAGTGCAAGAACGAACAATATAAAAACTCATTCTTTCCAAAGACAATTATTGATTGGAACCATCTTGAAGACAGTTTCGTTTGCACGCCATCATTGGAGAGCTTCAAATCATCTCTCATAATGTGCTACTTACAGCAACAGCCTCTCTTTCGATGTGTTTATGCCGTAACAGGCCCTACATCGTAACAGATTCAGATTCAGATAAAGCCCACCTATCACCCTGCAATAGCAACCTCACATGAGAAAATAAAAAAATGCACATTGTTGTCTAAGGGTATTTATCATGGGCGGTCATGTGAGGTATAAGAAAACTTGTTTTGTTATTAAGCAAAGTTTGTTAATTTATATCAAATTACAATTAATCAATAAGTTCTGGATTGCCATAAGAACATTGTGCTAAAGTTAAGTGCTGTTGATGTTGTAGAGAGTACACAGGAATACCACGTTTTATTATTTTATCATATTATGTTTATGTCCCAAAGAATGATTCTAATGGAATTTACAAAGAATAAAATAAATATAATTTTTACTTTTATTTATATAACAACACTTTAGCTTAAACAAATGTAGTGAACAATTCATCATATAAAATATGGACAGGATTTTCATGCAGCGGCATTTTGCATTGAAAATGGCCCATCAAAAAGAGTGCATACATTTTTTTTTCTCAACCGATTTTGAAAAGTAAGGTATTTTTATTTATGACTAAAAATGTCTGTTTCATTGATAATCATATACAACTTATTTAGCTTAAATTAGTACTAGATGAATTTTGTCTGGAAAGTCCAAAAAACTTTGGTTTAAGCAAGTGCCCCAAACAATAGGCGAAAACATATATACAGACCCAGTTGCGTTCAAGTACCCCAAATAAATGCAGAACGAACGCTGAACGAACGGAAAATGAACGCAGAATGAACGCAGAACAAACGCAGAATGAACGTTGCACGATCTATATTTTAAAAATGCATTTCGTTTGTTGCGTTCGTTTCAGGCATTCAGCGTTTTAAAAAACGAACGATGAATGCATTTTTTTAAAACGCTAAACGCTGAAAACGAACGCAATGAACGATGCATGCATTTTTTAAAACGCTAAACGCTGAAAACGAACGGAACGAACGAAACGAACGCAGCAAAACGAACGAAACGAACGCAAATGCATTTCGCTATTTCGGATAACTTTCAATATTATCCTTTTGAGTACATAATTGAAGTCTCGATTTAAACGAAGTGCGTTTTGCAGTATTTTAATATAAAGAAATACACTGCGTAAATGGTGTTTTTAAGCACGATTACACACTTTAATTTTTACCGATTTAAAATAGGAAATGTATTTATTGTGTAGCACAAACTTTATATTATTTCATTATAAAATTGAAATAATGTTGGTAAAATCAGACGGCATATTTTTATTTAGTGTCAAGTATGTTAAATTTTTGATGAAAATAACATAAACCCGGAAGAAAACAGAATCATCAATGTGCACCACCAAATAATGTCAACTAAAGGACACATTATTCAATATGATCACAAACATTAGCCGCCGACTAGACCTGTACAACTAACTACGATAACGACTATGACTTCAGACTAAATTCTAAGCACGAGAAAATGTTGGGGGCTGATCTCAAAGTTGTAACAACCTGTATTTTAGAAGGCTCACAGGGGTTTGTGTAGAAAAAAGCCAATAAAAAATCAAATTAAAAAAATACTTATATTTCTGTCGATTTATATTTCTGTCAGTATATATATATATATATATATATATATATATATACGTCGACCTTTCAGACTAATTTTTCTTAATACAGTCTTCGATACAACCACCCAGACTCGGCTGGAGTTTTAAAGGGTCTTGCCTGAATAATTGATCACTAAAAACGTTTTGAGAGGAGGGTACACATCAGATGCAGATACTAGATTTTGGTTTGAGTATTTGTGTGTGGGAGGAGCGGAGGCGGGAGGCAGCGGAGGATCCTTCGAAATAAAATGTTTTTCTACATGACGTTTAGTGAATTCTATTGTATTTTTCCAGAATAAGTTTGTTAAATCCAATGATGACTAACAGTAGAAATGGCGCCCCCACTACCTTTTTTTTCAAGTCTCTGCATTCCGTTAGTTTTTTTTTTTTTTTTTTAACTTTTTACACATTTGAATAGTGCAAATAAATTGCTTTACATATTCCTAACTGTTGATTATTTTGCACCAATAAATGTATTTAAACCTATTCTAGTACTGAAAACTCAAATTGTGCTACCTTTTATTTCAATATCTGACTTTTAATACAAAACCCTTTGAGGTTTTGAAAAACTGAAATATCGTGCAGCGCGTGCGCTTATCGCCTTGAATGCACACTAGAACAGTTAACCCTAACATCGAAATGGATGAGGCCGCTACTATTGAGGGTTAGTTTTTTCTTTTATAATGTATGTAATACATGAGTGCTCATTTATTACAGAATTGTTTCTCATTTCTTTCGGCGTTTATGCGGTTTTAAACGTCAGTAGTAAATGTCGTAATCCATGAATCGCGTAAGTGCTTTATGGTAAATGTGCCATTGATTACCGGCGTTTAAAACCGCATAAACACCCAAACACACATTCGTGGATTTTTCCATTTAATACCGGCAAAACCGAATAAACAGCGAAAGAAAAGCGACTTAATTATTGTCTTTACATTATTTTCCCGTCGCTATAATAATATCAGTAACATTCTAATGATAACAAAAGGGAAAAGAGTACTGTCAGTGTCTTTTCATGCAGTGAAATGTCCAAGACACACCGGTGGCAATCGCAGTATCTGCATGCAGTGCTTACAGTTCGTTCACCTCCTTGAGATGGAAAATACCGTTTCCTGTTAGGGCCATTTTACCATCGCATCTTACCATTGACCATTGACCTAGGTCGATGGTCGATGGTCGATGGTAAGATGCGATGGTAAGATGCGATTGTAAGATGCGATGGTCGATGGTAAGATGAGATGGTCGATGGTAAGATGCGATGGTAAGATGCGATGGTCGATGGTAAGATGCGATGGTCTATGGTAAGATGCGATGGTCCATTGACCATCACATCTTACCATCGACCATCGCATCTTACCATCGATCATCGCATCTTACCATCGACAATCGCATCTTACCATCGACCATCGACTTATCAATTCTCATGCTGATCAAGATTTCACGATTACCGTAGACAAATGTCTACGTCGATGGTCGATGGTATGATAACAAAAAGGAAAAGAGTACTGTCAGTGTCTTTTCATGCAGTGAAATGTCCAAGACACACCGGTTGCAAGCGCAGTTTCTGCATGCTGTGCGTACAGTTCGTTCACCTCCTTGAGATGGAAAATACCGTGTCCTGTTAGGGCCATGTTACCATCGCGTCTTACCATTGACCATTGACCTAGGTCGAACGTCAATGGTAAGATGCGATGGTAAGATAGTAAGATGAGATGGTCGATGGTAAGATACGATGGTCGACCATCGCATCTTACCATCGCAGCTTACCATCGACCTCCGCATCTTACCATCGACCATCGACCTAGGTCGATGGTCGATAGTAAGATGCGATGGTAACATGGCCCTAACAGGACACCGTAGGAAAAGCCACTTCCTATGCGTGGGCAGCCGAGCGTAACTTGAAAAATGAACTATATTGTTTCACAGGAATGCCAAAGACCTTAAATTAATTAAACCAGTTTCAAAGATGGTATGAAGCGAATATCAAATGTATTAGGTGGCGCTTAGAAAAGGAAGCATGGCGATTTACTGGTCGTTTGTAAAAATGATATATTGCTCTGCAAACCATCTCATCATATCATGTATGGCAACTAGTTTAATAAATTCTAAAATAATGACGGTTGGTTGTCTGGTTGAATGTGTGGTGTACGTTATTTTCTGCACATTTTAGGCTATATGTCATATATAGACTAATATGTGCTGAAAATAACTAGCCTAAAATGTGCTGAAAATAACGTACACCACAATTCAACCAAATTTTTGTAGTAGTGGAAGACCACCCACTTTTCCCTACAAGTTCATCTATTGTCAATAATAAATTTCATTGGCCTATATACAGTGATGTCGCGCATTCAATGCGTATTGCCTGTTGAGAAAACCCCTCTGTTTTAGTCGGTATTCCTTATCGTAATCCTTACCGTAATCGTTACCGTAGTTAGTTGTACAGGTCTACTAATGGTAAGAACCGCATGACTGGATATCATGCGTGGTTTAATCGTCAGAAATGTTGCGATTGGTAAACGCTGAACGAACGAACGCAAATGCATTTTCTCCGTTTGTGCATTTAAACGCACACATTATGTTGCGTTCGTTCCTGCATTTAAATGAACGCATAATTTCGTTTATAAACACTGAATGCATTAAAAACGCAAATGATTTGCATTTTAAAAAATGCATTCATAAAAATGAAATGCAAACGGAATGCAAACGGAGCGCAAACGGAACGCAAACTAAACGCAAACGGAATGCATTTTTGGGGTACTTGAACGCAACTGGGTCTGTATTCATCTCATATCACAGTGTAGTTCATAATTTATACACCAATAAACTGAATATAGTACAAAACAAGTACCAATAAATAAAAATAACTCTCGTAAAAATGGAATGTATGTATACATTTATGAGGACGGATCTTTCACATCAATAAAGAACAAGTATATACATGTATGTAGTTAATTCATGGAAATTAATTGGTTTGTATTGTATAATTTATACAGTGTTAGATATACGTTATAAATGACATTATGATAAATATATGTTATAACATGGCATATAACACAGCTTAATCTCAGTATATAATAGCAGATTAACACAACAAAGACAAAACTTTTTTATATAATGATGTTTAAATTAGTAATGGAATAGAGCTTTATACTGAACTTTAAACTAGTAAAATGCTTGTTGTTGCAATTGTCATAGTATAAATTGAACGGGAAGTCAATAAGTTCAATACAGATTATAAATATATAGCCATAAATATATAGCCATACATATATAAGTAACTTCAGATTAAATAGCCAGGAATGCACAAGTTACTTCAGATTGTATACTCAGTTCCAAAGAAACTGGACACTTTGAAAATTTTACTTCACACCCTATCCTTTTTATTAAGCGACAGTCCCTTAATGATTTGACCTATTGAAAAACAAATGACAACATGATATTGGCAATGGAATGATAAAAACGTTGGTACCAAACATGGCATATTCATTTTGGAATGTGACAATTTAATTCTAAAAAAACTTGATACAATTAAATCTAAACAAATCTCACGTTTCCACTTTCTTTTGCAACTGAGTATATATGGTCATGAATGTATAACATGTATAAGTTACTTCAGAGCATATTACCATGAATGTACAAGTTACTTCAGATTGTATATGGTCATGAATGTACATGTTACTTCAGATTGTATATGGTCATGAATGTACAAGTTACTTCAGATTGCATCAGAGCATATAACCATGAATGTACAAGTTACTTCAGATTGTATATATATGAACGTATAAGTTACTTCAGAGTATATAACCATGAATGTACAAGTTACTTGAGATTAATACAAAGGCATATTACTACAGATTTCAGAACTTTCTTGAAACTTTTATTACATTTTAATATTACCCTACACAATTACTATGATGTACAAAAACTCCAAACATTATAACGACAATGCACACACAGGCAGGAGTTCCAGTGAACAAAGTCATTACAACTAAATATAATGCTTACAAAGGACACAAAATGGTAACTGTTTTCATCAATTTAAAATGTTACGATGTGGCCTGTATAGTGAAGGAAATAGGCAGTGGTCAGTATCGAAGGCAAACTATCCTTGACAGCATATGTTGGTATGTTGTTTTATATATGACCCTGCAGGAGTTCTGTCACCCCAGATCTATCTCTGCTCAAAATACAGGTAGGAGTCCTACAGAGCCCGGTGTCTGAAAACAAAAATAAAATAATGTGTATAAAATAATGAAGTAGCAGCATGTCTATGCATTATTTAGCATAATTTACACTATATTCTCTCTTCAATTGGGCAGGAACAAAAAAATAAACAAAATTCCCTTCAAATTAGACACAAACTAAATCTTATACAATATTCACTCTACAATTAAGCTAAATTGTGTATTTTTACTAGAACACGGAAACAATTCCATAATAGGAAACAAGTGAAAATGGATTTCACAAAAGAAAAAAACTCTCTAAAAAGAAAGTTGTTTTTGAGGGGATATAAGATGCCCACCACCTCCTGCACTGTACAACCTTTTCAAGATATGTCTGATAGTGAATATGGTGTGCATTTGTCAGCAGGGATCTTGAACTTTGACCTACTGATCTAAAGACAACATATGCACAACAAGACATCATGCTGATGATTTGCACAAAATTTCATCAAAATCCATTTAGCCATTTAGAAGTAGCAAGGCCAGATTTGATAAGTTTTTCATTATCAGGTCACGGTAATCTGGACGTTTGACCTACTGAACTGAAAATCATATATGCACACCTAGACATCAAACTGATGCTTTGTACAAAGTTTTGGCAAACATCCAACAAGCTGTTTAGGAAAAGTAGCACAGACAAAATATGTGATGGACAGGCAGAGAGACAGACAGATTTAAGACCAAATATATTATGTCTCCCTCTTATGGAATCAGATAAGGTGTTGATTTCATTTGATGTACTTTTCTTTGCTTTAAATGATATTTATCAATATGCCGTATATGGTACTTTAGTGGAGTGCGTGGTCCAGTGGTACAGCGCCAAACTCCAGATCGAGAGGTCATGGGTTCGATCCTTGCCGCGGCCACGTTATTTATCCTTGAGCAAGATAATTAACCTACATTGCTTAGTACCGGTTCTATACCAGGAAGCCATCAAGAGTAATTGATCTAAGATGCAAGAACTTGTTTCGCAATAGATGTAAAATAAATTTGTTTAAACTATAAACTATGGTACTTTAGAACTATGACATCATAGTTTCCATAATCAGTTTAAAACAACCTTCAAACGGTCATATCTTCTTAGTTTATTATCCGATTTTGATAATTATATCACCTACTTTCCAAGTATTTCAAAACCCGTACTATCAACATGTGTAGATTATAATGACAACATTCACCCAAGTGAATATCATAATGATATTAGTTTTTATTAATGATACAACATTAAACAATGATACTACATATTATGTCATAACATTATTTTAAAACATGAAGTGAGTTAATTAACCGCGAGTGAGTTTGCATGCAAATTTCAAGTGATTAAGACAAATGGACGCTGAAATTACTTAAGGAAGCTATGTGAAAACGCCTTTGAAATTGATATAAATATGTTTTTGTAAATGTGTTCATTATTTTTTTTCATTTTGTTGTATTTTAGTATTTTAAAAACAGCTTTATGAAGATTAATTTTAATGAAGATTATTATCACAATACAGCACTTACAAAAGTTCATAATGGTTTTTTGCTATAAAGTGCCTCTTTATTTTTTCGCAAGCTTTAAATGTTGTTTACAACAAGGAGTTATTTACTTTAACACTTTTTTATAATTATTAGGACTTGGGTGCATAACTGGAAGGGTGTTCCACGGAACACTTGTGTTGCCTGCCATCATTCCCAGCCCTTGTATTGCTCAAACCATTTCAACCCTGCATTTTTAAAAATGGATTCTACTCTTAATTAAGTTGGTTCAAAAGTAGTTACCACGTAACATGAGTGATTTTTAATAAACTTTTGCTCCGAGATTTCTTCTTTTTATCCAAGTTTGAGGAGGTTCCATGTGATGCATTGTAACGGTACACTTTACGTTCTCTTCATTTCCGCTGTACTTTGATCAGAGGCATTTTGGCGAGCGTTAAACGCAAAGATATCTATATAGGGAAAGCTTGGTTCCATTTATAGATCCCAGACATGTCACTGTCCTCTACTACAATGTGGTTGAGCTCTACCACAGACATATTAATAAACAGATTGGAAACTTCCTATCTTAACCAATGAAGTAACCAAAATATCACGTGGCACCTTAACTTTTCCTTCTATCTCCTCTCTCAGTTATTCACTGATTTTGATGAGAATATATTCAAACGATTCATAGTGAATAGCAAAATGGTATTATAATAATTTATGTTTATTTTGAAAGTAAGAAATTGTATAAAAAGATGTTTAAAGTTAAAAATGTCATCATTTTTCGCTTTTCTTTAAAAATCAAGGTTTTGACATAGTCGAAGTTTCCGTCAAACTCCTTTTTTGCTCTAAATGTAAGAGAAAGAAAAATACTATCATTGGAAAGAAAATTAAATTTGTGATGGTATTTGGCATGAATGAAACTTGTATCTGTAAAACTCTTCATAATAATTGTGTTTAAAGTTGGGAAATAATTTGTGAAATCTTCGCACTGTGCCACGTGAAATTTAGATAATTTTCGTAGTGTCCAATCTATTTGTTATTTAATATAGGTCTGTGGCTCTACCAAAAAGCATGCTATAACATGAATTACAACTCCATTTGGAACCGTGTAATACTGCATATATAAGAGAAATATACCTGAATAGCAATACAAGACTAACATGTGTATCCTGGCAGGAAATCTAGATAGAGTTATACATCTTGGTAAAAACAGAAAAGTCACCCTCATTTTTGGCATTTTATTTAGTATGTTTCGATTTAAAACAGTGTGTTCATCATCCATCAGGTGTGTGTTTTATAAAGATTTAGTATTCTACTGGTTCATGTAATTAAGAAATCTCACTGATTGAACTAGCATATCACAATAAAAGCTCATTTATACTAGATGGGTGTTCCGTGGAACAGGTGTGTTGCCTGTCAGCACTTTGTCAGTATAACAAGGTTTTTTGGACCCAGATAAATGACCTTGACAAACAGACCTGGCTTTGTTTCTTGGGTTGGCCTCTATCATGTTTATGTTTTTGAATCACATCATACAAGTAGAGTGTCTACAGGCCCTCTTGGGCCTCTTGTTTTTCTGGGTGGACTAATGATACTGAAGACAAATGCAATGTTTAAATGAAATTAAATAAGCCGTGTCGAAGATATTATAATTTGAAAAAGTTATCGCGAACATTTAACGGAAATATAAATGCCGCCGTCGTTGTCGCCGTCACCATCACCGCCACCGCAACACTTGGAAATCATGACAAAAATGAAGACATGAACTGTTTACGAAATACTTTTTTTTTATTTATTGTTAAAACCATTGCTGATTTTAGTTGCTCTAAACGATATTTATCAATTTGCAATATGTAACAGAGTATGGTCGCATCGAGTTAGTTGATTTAAACAACAAGGGTGTTTAAATAAATCAAAGGGGTGAGAACATGCTCGATTTTATTTTATAGCACGTCCATTTCATATGTCTGACATACTGTAAATAGTATTTGTACACCAAACTGTTATTTTCTATTGAATGATTTACATATGTGCATACAGCAACCATACTACAAATGGTATACATTGGTTATTTAATATTAATGCGTATGTAGCCAACATTAGTTGTCAGAATACACTGTTACTTCAGTTTGTGGTAATATGTATGTTAAAAAGTATAATGCGGTGCAGCCATTGACTGGTTGTTATTTGGCTGCCGAACAAATGGTTTATGGGGTCTTTCTTTACTCGAGTGAATCTTCATATCAAAGCAATAACCTTGGTGGTGTTGGATATATAAAGCTTCACACAAAAAAACACTTAACCAAGACCTTTAAGCGTTGACAATGCGTCTTTGCCGCCAGAAATGTCTTAGTATCCACTGACGTGGGCGAAACAAAATCGATGAAGGAGAGACCTAAGGCAAATACTTCAAACAAAAATACACATCACGAAATGGTAAATTAATGAGACAATCTATCGTATGGCCAGAAGCTTGGAATTATGTATGCTAAATATGTATTGATATGAACAACTTGTACCTAAACGTTCACCTACTATCGTAACGTAAATTTCGTAACCATGATCTTTTCTAACGTCTTCTGCGACAAGTACTATCTATCACAATCTGACTCCTATGGTGACGAGATTTGCAAACTCCGTAAGATCCTTGATCGTGATCACTTTTTTACAATCTTCATTAAAATTGTTGGAAAGTTTGTTTATCAAAGAGGTTATGACCAAATCCTATCATTGTTTTGCATGTTTTATTTTGGTTGATTTTGTTCTGTGAATGCAGAGGCGTAGCCAGGTTTTAAAAATGTATACGCACACTAGTGGGGGTCCGGGGCCTCCCCCGGGAAAAAAATAAAATAAGGAAGGAAATTGTGCATTCTGGAGCATTGTTTTTTATTATGCTCGGAATTTTTTGTATTACGCACGTGCGTATTGTGCGTATAGGGCGATACGCCCTTGGAATGCTTCATTTCCTGTTAGACGTTCATACCTACTTTACCCAAACTGCTGACTCCGCCCTACCACCTACCCAACTGCTGACTCCGCCCTACCACCTACCCAAATGCTGACTCCGCCCTACCACCTACCCAACATGTTTATTCATAAACCTGAAATCGGTAAATGAAAACAAGTGTTGTGGTTAGTTGGAAATGTACGGGTTTTTTCATACTTGCAGTATGTACTTTTAATTTGAACAATGTAAAGTGCTGGTGACCTTTTCTCTTTAGTGAGCTCTAGGGTCCGTGTAGCCTTCTTGTATCAATCAAATCTTAATTTTGTTACGGGAGTTATTTTTTTGCCAATTTAGTGAAAGTGGGTTTTCACTTTTCTGGTAAAAATTAATTAATACCTAAATAAGTTATATATCAGTGAAACAAACGTTTTAGTTAACATGGACAGTGGATGGCCATGGGCACTAACAGACAGACAATAACGTGGACACAGACTTATCTAATGCACAGTAGCTAAATTCAAAATAAGTCATGGTTCGTTCGTCTGGTGGGAAACTTCAGCTTTATTCGCTGCCGGAACGGCCGGAACGGCAGCGACTCTTAATTGCACATGGTAAGGTAGTAATGAATAGTTTCTTTGAGTTTTTCAGCTATAAACATGCTTTACAACTTGAATTCCTAGAGAACTCGTCTGAAAAACTTGAATGGTATAAACACATATTTTGTAATGTTGAAAGGTTACCATTTCAATTGCTGAAATGACGTTTTCGTAAACCAGTCTACTGAAATCATTACTATTATATGTATATTGGCGACGAAACATTCAGACGCCTCAGGAAGGTATGGTTCAAGCCTGCTGATTTCCCTTTTTTTTTTAATTTTCATTGGTTTTTATTATTAAATCAAATTATTCAATGAATACAATTGGTTGAAAGTTGATCACATGATTAAAAATAAAAAGGTACATTGACCTGAAAAACGTATATTGACTTTTGTATATTGACCTGTGAAAAAATAAGTATGAAAAATTCAATTTCCATTAATATTCAAAATTCAAAATTTCAAAATTTCAAAATTTCCAAAATTCAAAATTTCAAAATTTCAAAATTCAAAATTTCAATATTTCAAAAATTCAAAATTCAAAATTTCAGAATTCCAAAATTTCACAATTTCAAAATATAATAATTAAAAAATAAAAAAATTAAAAATTCCATGAATAATTTGATTTAATAATAAAATAATTGTTGCCTTTTACATTCGGTCAATATATATAGTTTAATAACTAGTGTTTTCGAGATACGGGAAATATCTCCCGAGGTAGAGAAATGGCCCCGATATAAGAACTAGTATTAAACTATATATTACATAATTTAAAACGATATTTTATTAATATTTCTAATGATTGACGCCTTTTTACACCAGTTTGCACGAGAACGCCAAGACGACGTTACGTCATCCAAGACGACGTTACGTCATACAAACAAAACAAGTGGAACCGGAACTCTTCGTTACTTTCCGTAATCGTTATTTCCTAGTGACGGAATCTGACGACGACGTCTGGAAAACAATCGGAACGTCATTTGGCGTTCCCGCCACTGACGGAAAAGGCCTAGCAATGTTCCGTACTGGGAAATATCTCCCACTGGGAGATATTTCCCAGTAGACACGTAGGAACGTCATTTGGCATTTCCGCCACTGACGGAAAAGGCCGAGCAATGTTCCGTACTGGGAAACGAGTAGATATAGCTTTTCTATTCCCAGTATTTCCTATATAAATCAGGGAAATAGATATTTCCCAGTAGAGCAAACGAGTAGATATAGCTTTTCTATTCCCAGTATTTCCTATATAAATCAGAGACAATTATGTAATATCTGTATTTATCGACCTGAGAAAAGTGATAGAAAAGTGATATCGATCTCGGCTATCGCCTCGGTCGATATCACTTTTCTCAGGTCAATAAATACACATATCGACCTCACTAAAAGGCTATAATTTTATAATATTATTCCTTAACAATTGTCACTCTGATAACGCAATCTTAATAATTACACATGGTAACAGTGAACCGTTTATATGTGTTGTAATAATGTTCACTCTAACGCACACGTGAACAATTGTATTTCTGTGGTGATGTGTACTTCTAGCACGTCGTATTACAAGGTAATTGTTATCAATATGTAAGACATGTCAAGGTTTTTGGACAGAAAGAAGAAAGGTCGCCCACATTGATTTAAAATGCCTGGTAGGAAGAACTGGTGGTAAAAATCAGAAAGAATGTAATAAAAAACGGTCGTGGCGTGTTTATGTCTCCGTGACAACATTTATTTTTTTCAATACTGTTTTAACACCCGTGACTTGATATATTATTATGTTAACTTCTCGTCTCTCGGCAGCTATTTTACGCTTGCGTAAAACCTTGCTTGTCTTCCTCTGATGTTACTGTCCCACTACAACCAATGTGTCAGCCAGACTTGAAACCCAATTCATTTCAAGTCGGAAATGTGTAGAAACATTCAAAATCAAGTGGTAACATTTCTCAAAAAAGATGACATTAGCCACACCGTTAAATCATATAAACTTATTGGACCATCTTACAAAGTGTTTTAGTTTTGAGAAAGAATTTTCATATATGAAGGTAATTTGTCTTTTTGAAAAAGTACACACGAACTATTGGCATTAAAGTTCGAAATAAATCGAATCCAACCCCATCATCATAAATCAATAGGTAATTAAGTGGAAAAGTGATTCAGAAGTGTTTGTTAATGAATCATTTAATTTAATCCTGTCGTCATGCTTAACAATGAAGTTCAAAACGATGGGATCAAATGTTATAATGACTCAGTCAGTAAAGATAAAGTATTGAGTTGTTCATTTGTCACACAATGCTGTACATGTTAATACCATACATTTTATCAAACGTGTTATAAAATAAATATGGAACCCTTTTGTTAATTTATAAACAATCAAAATTACAATTAATCAATAAGTTCTGGATTGACATAAGAACATCGTGTGTTTTAAGTGCTGCAGTACACAGGAATACCACGTGTGTTCTGCGTTCTTCTTATTTTATCATATTATCATAAATATAACGTTATATGTCCCTTAGAATGATTCTAAATGGAATTAAGCATAAAAAATAAATATGTTTTATTTTTATTAATATAACAACACTTTAGTTTAAACAAATGTAGTGAACAATATATCATATATTACATGGACAGGATTTGAAAACAAGTCTAAGGTGAAAACTAATATAGTTCCATCATCTCCTTAAACACTTTAAGGCCTATCACAGTGTAGTTCATAATTTATACACCAATAAAAAAAGTACAAAACAAGTACCAATATATAAAAAAATAACTCTCGTAAAAATGGAATGTATACATTTATGAGGACGGATTTTTCACATCAATAAAGAACAAGTATATACATGTATGTAGTTAATTCATGAAAATTAATTGGTTTGTATTGTTTAATTTATACAGTGTTCGATATACGTTATAAATGACATTATGATAAATATATGTTATAACATGGCATATAACACAGCTTAATCTCAGTACATAATAGCACATCTTGAACTCATAAAAACACAACAAAGACGGAACTTTTTTATATAATTGTGTTTAAATTAGTAATGGAATAGAGCTTTATAACTTTAAGCACTAGTTGTTGCAATTGTCATATAGTATATATACAACGGGACGTCAATAAGTTCAATACAGCTTATAAATAGCCATAAATGTGTAAGTTAGTTCAGATAATATATAGTCATAACTATATAGGTAACTTCAGATTATATAGCCATGAATGCACAAGTTACTTCAGATTGTATATGGTCATGAACATATGTTACTTCAGAGTATATAACCATGAATGTACATGTTACTTCAGAGTATATAACCATGAATGTACAAGTTACTTCAGAGTATATAACCATGAATGTACAAGTTACTTCAGAGTATATAACCATGAATGTACATGTTACTTCAGAGTATATAACCATGAATGTACATGTTACTTCAGAGTATATAACCATGAATGTACAAGTTACTTCAGATTGTATATGGTCATGAATGTATAAGTTACTTCTGAGTATATAACCATGAATGTACAAGTTACTTCTGAGTATATAACCATGAATGTATAAGTTACTTCAGAGTATATAACCATGAATGTATAAGTTACTTCAGAGTATATAACCATGAATGTACAAGTTACTTCTGAGTATATAACCATGAATGCACAAGTTACTTCAGAGTAACCATGAATGTACAAGTTACTTCTGAGTATATAACCATGAATGTACAAGTTACTTCTGAGTATATAACCATGAATGTACAAGTTACTTCTGAGTACATTACCATGAATGTACAAGTTACTTCTGAGTATATAACCATGAATGTACAAGTTACTTCTGAGTATATAACCATGAATGTACAAGTTACTTCTGAGTACATTACCATGAATGTACAAGTTACTTCTGAGTATATAACCATGAATGTACAAGTTACTTCAGAGTATATAACCATGAATGTACAAGTTACTTCAGAGTATATAACCCTGAATGTACAAGTTACTTCAGAGTACATAACCATGAATGCACAAGTTACTTCAGAGTATATAACCATGAATGTACAAGTTACTTCTGAGTATATAACCATGAATGTACAAGTTACTTCTGAGTATATAACCATGAATGTACAAGTTACTTCAGAGTACATAACCATGAATGCACAAGTTACTTCAGAGTATATAACCATGAATGTACAAGTTACTTCTGAGTATATAACCATGAATGTACAAGTTACTTCTGAGTATATAACCATGAATGCACAAGTTACTTCTGAGTATATAACCATGAATGCACAAGTTACTTCAGAGTATATAACCATGAAAGTATAAGTTACCTCAGAGTATATAACCATGAATGTACAAGTTACTTCTGTGTATATAACCATGAATGCACAAGTTACTTCTGAGTATATAACCATGAATGCACAAGTTACTTCAGAGTATATAACCATGAATGTATAAGTTACCTCAGAGTATATAACCATGAATGTACAAGTTACTTTAGATTAATACAAAGGCAAATTACCACAGATTCCAGAACTTTCTTGAAACTTTTATATTACCCTACACAATTACTATGATGTACAAAAAATCCAAAAATGATGACAACAATGCACACACAGGCAGGAGTTCCAGTGAACAAAGTCATTACAACTATATATAAGGCTTACAAAGGACACAAAATGGTAACTGTTTTCATCAATTTAAAATGTTACGAAAAGGCCAGTATAGTGAAGGAAAAATGTCCCTGATATAGGCAGTGGTCAGTATCGAAGGCAAACTATCCGTGACAGCATATGTTGGTATGTTGTTTTATATATTATCCTGCAGGAGTTCTGTCATCCCAGATCTATCTCTGCTCAAAATACAGGCAGGAGTCCTACAGAGCCCGGTGTCTGAAAACAAAAATAAAATAATGTGTATAAAATAATGAAGTAGCAGCAAGTCTATGCATTATTTAGCATAATATTCACTATGTAATTAGGCAGAAACTAAAAGTAATATTCACTATGTAATTAGGCAGAAACTAAAAGACATTACTCTACAAACAGGCAGAGACTAAATCATATAATTTATTCTCAGTCTCTACAATTTTTGCAGGAAGAAAAGCATTAGCAATATTCACTCAAAATTAGACAGAAACTAAATCTTACACAATATTCACTCTACAATTAAGCTAAGTTGTGTATTTTTACTAGGACACGGAAACAATTCCATAATAGGAAACAGTGAAAACAGATTTCACAAAAGTAAAACTAAAAAAAAAAGAGTTGTTTTTGAGGGGTGAAAAGAGGCCCCCACCACCTTCCCCACCTCCTGCACTGAACATTGTCAGGATATGTTTGATAGTGAATATGGTGTGCTTTTGTCAGCATGGATCTTGACCTTTGACCTAAAAATGAAAAGGGTCATCCTCTATCCACAGGCAGTCCACCCATGAAACATGATGTTTCATGAGATTCGGTTGAGGGGAAGAGGAATTTAACTGTGTGGACAAGATTTGTCATTATCCTGTCATGGTGAACTTTGACCCACTGACCTCAGTTCATCATCTCACCAGAGGCAGTCAACCATGAGGTATGAGATTAGCTTTACCGAAAGAAGAGTCACAACACAGACATATTTTCAATGATCAGAGATCATGTGACAATGACCTTTGACATACTGACCTCAAAATCAATAGAGGTCAACATCTCACCACAGGCAGTCAGCCTATGAAATTTGATGAGACTTGCTTTAGGAGAAGTTAGTTACACAGCGGACAAGGTTATACATGATCAGATCATGGTGGCCTTTGACCTTCTGACCTCAATTCAATAGCAACACCAAAGGTAGTCAACATATGAAGTTGTACGATATTTGCATTAGGGGAAAAGGAGTTGTAGTGCGGACAAGGTTTTTCATTATTAGATCACTGCAATCTTTGACCTACTGACCTCAACCTAAAAGGGACAATCTTCTCGCCAAAGGCAGACAACATATGAAGTTTCATGAGATTTGCTTAAGGGGAAGAGTAGTTACTGTGCTGACAATGCTTGTAATCGGGGCATGGTGACCTTGACCATTGACATACTGACCTCAATTCAATAGGACCATCCTCTCTGACTGGAGGCAGTCAACATATGGAATTTCATGAGATTTGCTTTGTACAAATTTTCATCTAAACCCAACAATCCTATAACGACGAGTAGCGCAGACAAAATTCAACTAGGTTTTACATTATCACTTCACGTTGACCTTGACCTTAGACCTACTGATCTAAAGATAACATATGCACAACAAGACATCATGCACAACAAGACAACAAGACATCATGCTGATGCTTATCATGCTGATGCTTTGTACAAAATGTCATCAAAATCCATTCAGCCACTTAGGAGAAGTAGCGCTGGCAGGATTTGATAAGGTTTTTCATTATCAGGTCACAGTGATCTGGACATTTGACCTACTGAACTAAAACTCATACATGCACACCTAGACATCAAACTGATGCTTTGTACAAAGTTTTGGCAAAATCCAACAAGCTTTTTAGGAAAAAGTAGCACAGACAAATATGTGACGGACAGACAGAGAGACAGACAGAAAGACCAAATATATTATGTCTCCCTATCACTTCGTGGAGGGGGAGTCTTATGGAATCAGATAAGGTGTTGATTTCATTTGATGTAATTTTCTTAGCTTTAAATGGTATCTATCAATATGCCATATATAGTACTTTAGTGGAGTGGAGTGCATGGTCCTGTGAGTGGTAGAGCGCCAAACTCAAGGTCGAGAAGTCGTGGGTTCGATCCTCGCCGCGGCCACGTTATTTATCCTTGAGCAAGATAATTAACCTACATTGCTTAGTACTGGTTCTACCCTGAGGAAGCCATCGAGAGTGATTAATCTAAGTTGCAAGAACTTGTTTCGCAATCGATGTAAAATAAATGTTAAAACTATAAACTATGGTACTTTAGAACTATGACATCATAGTTTCCATAGTCATTTTAGAACAACCTTCAAACGGTCATCTTAGTTTATTATCCGATTTTGATAATTATTTCACCTACTTTCAAGTAGTTCAAAACCCTTACTATCAACATGTGTTGATTATAATAACAACATTCACCCAAGTGAATATCATAATGATTTTAGTTTTTATTAATGATACAACATTAAACAATGATACTACATATTATGTCATAACATTATTTCAAAACATGAAGTGAGTATAATCAACCGCGAGTAGTTCGCATGCAAATTTCAAGTGATTAAGACAAATGGATGCTGAAGTTACTTAAGGAAGCTATGTGAAAACGCCTTTGAGATTGATATAAATATGTTTTTGTAAATGTGGTCATTATATTTTTCATTTTGTTATATTTTAGTAAAAAAAGCTTTATGAAGATTAATTTTAATGAAGATTATTATCACGATGCAGCACTTACAAAAGTTCGTAATGGTTAATGCTATGAAGTGCCTCTTTATTTTTTCGCAAGCTTTAAATGTTGCTTACCCAACAAGGAGTTATTAACTTTAACACTTTTTTATAATTATTACGACTTGGGTGCATAACTGGAAGGGTGTTCCATGGAACACCTGTGTTGCCTGCCATCATTCCCAGCCCTTGCATTGCTCAAACCATTTCAACCCTGCATTTTTAAAAATGGATTCTACTCTTAATTAAGTTGGTTCAAAAGTAGTTACCACGTAACAGGAGTGAATTTTTAATAAACTTTGGTTCCGAGATTTCTTCTTTTTATCCAAGTTTGAGGAGGTTACATGTGATGCATTGTAATGCTACATTTTTACGTTCTCTTCCTTTCCCCTGTACTTTGATCAGAGGCATTTTGGCGAGCGTTAACCGCAAAGATATCTATATAGGGAAAGCTTGGTTCCATTTATTGATCCAAGACATGTCACTGTCCTCTGCTACAATGTGGCTGAGCTCTACCACAGACATATTAATAAACAGATTGGAAACTTCTTATCTTAACCAATGAAGTAACCAAAATATCATGTGGCACCTTAACTTTTCCTTCTATCTCCTCTCTCAGTTATTCACTGATTTTGATGAGAATATAGTCAAACGATTCATAGTGAATAGCAAAATGGTATTATAATAATTTATGTTTATTTTGAAAGTAAGAAATTGTATAAAAAGATGTTTAAAGTTAAAAATGTCATCATTTTTCGCTTTTCTTTTAAAAATCAAGGTTTTGACATAGTCGAAGTTTCTGTCAAACTCCTTTTTTGCTCTAAATGCAAGAGAAAGAAAAATACTATCATTGGAAAGAAAATTAAATTTGTGATGGTATTTGGCATGAATGAAACTTGTATCTATAAAACTCTTCATAATATGTGTGTTTAAAGTTGGGAAATAATTTGTGAAATTTTCGCACTGTGCCACGTGAAATTTAGATAATTTTCGTAGTGTCCAATCTATTTGTTATATATCTAGATAAAGTTATACATCTTGGTAAAAACAGAAAAGTCACCCTCGTTTTTGGCATTTTATTTAGTATGTTTCGATTTAAAACAGTGTGTTAATCATCCATCAGGTGTGTGTTTTATAAAGATTTAGTATTCTACTGGTTCATGTAATTAAGAAATCTCACTGATTGAACTAGCATATCACCAATAAAAGCTCATTTATACTAGATGGGTGTTCCGTGGAACAGGTGTGTTGCCTGTCAGCACTTTGTCAGTATAACAAGGTTTTTTGGACCCAGATAAATGACCTTGACAAACAGACCTGGCTTAGTTTTCCTGAAGAAAAAAATGAGTATTTAACCCGTACAATGACCTTCAGTGTGCCCTTGACCTGTATATTTTAGTATGGCAATGTCGATGTTGTCATGACAAGTTTATATTGAAAGATTGATGAAAAAATAAAAAGAATTGAGAAAGCTATAGCCAACATTAAGATTTCGTGAAGAAAAAAAGGAAGTGTATTTAACCCATATTATGACCTTCAGTGTGACCTTGACCTTTAAATTTTAGTATGGTCATGTCGCTGTTGTCATAATGAGTATACATTGAACTGAATTGAACTGAATGTTGTTTAACGGCTCATCAACACAGTACAGGTTATTTAGAGCCGCCCCAGAGAGAGGGGAAGGATACGTAGGATCCGGGAACCTGCCCTACTCTTATTATCGAATAGATTCCTATGGTTCTTTAACGTGCTCTGAGGATATACCAATACACGGGACCGCCCGGTTTACGTCCCCATCCGACGGACGAGGCTAAGGGAAAGCGTCTTGCACAAGAACACACGGACAGAACTCAGTGGCACCACGGAGGATTGAACCTGGGGCCTTGAAAGTCTGATGAAGAAATATCAAGAAATGAGAAAGTTATAACCAACGTTAAGTTTTTGTGAAGAAAATGAGTATTTAACCGATATAAGACCTTCAGTGTGACCTTGACCTTTATATTTTAGTATGGCCATGTTGGTGTTGTCATGATGAATATATATTAAAAGTCTGATGAAGATATATCAAGAAATGAGAAAGTTATAACCAATGTTAAGTTTTCTTGAAGAAAAAAACGAGTATTTAACCCATATAGTGACCTTCAGTGTGACCTTGACCTTTATATTTTAGTATGGTCATGTCGGTGTTGTCATGATGAGTATATATTGAAAGTTTGATGAAGAAATATCAAGAAATGAGAAAGTTATAGCCAACATTAAGTTTCATAAAGAAAAAAATGTGTAATGACCTTCAGTGTGACCTTGACCATTATATTTTAGTATGGTCATGTGGATGTTGTCATGATGAGTATATATTGAAAATTTGATGAAGAAATATCAAGAAATGAGAAAGTTATAGCCAATGTTAAGTTTTCGTGACGGACGGACAGACAGACTGACTGACTGACGGACGGACTAACGGACGGACGACAGAGTGATCCCTATGTATCGCATTTTTCTTCGATAAAGCGACACAAAAACTTCCTCAAAGCTTAGTAACTTCATTCCAACAGTTCTTACGTAGACAAGAATATTCTTATAACGATGAGCGTGCATTCATCTCAAAAGTCTTGTCAGCCAGAACAGCTTAATTGCCCTTAAATTATTCTTCCATAAATTTACAAACATTTACAAAACAAAGAATGTATTGACCCATGGCTTAGTTATAAACCTACATTATGCTTCCTTATTGCTGTTCCTTCATAGTCCCTAAAAAACTACATGAAATTATTTACCAAGAAGTGAAAATATATATTTTTTTAAATTTAAATATATTCCAAAGGACTTGGTATGATAAGGGACAAAATTGGCCCCCAATATTGAAAGTTTTAATGCACAAGTTTTGAATACCTAGTTTAGCTACAAATGAACTGAATCAATATTAAAACTCATTACAAGTACGTTTGAAGGCTCTAAATGAGTTTAAGAGCCTCACAAACAAGGCCTTTTCTTTCAAAATTTTTTTTTGTTCATTTTCAGCAGTTTTCGATCAGTTTTTGGTCTTGGAAATACAGAGCGCACCCTCGAGCACAGTTGATTTTTTGTTGAAACAGGTACTTGATAGGGATGCATCATCAGCCAAAAAACTGTGTGTGCTCGGAGGTGCGCTTAATATTTTTAGGATCAAAATCTTGCCCAGAAAGGTCCAAAATCTACAAAATATAACAAAATTACCAAAAATACCATTTTTTGAGACCCTATTAAATCTTCCAGATAAATAAAATAAATAAAAATATATTTTGAAGATAGAATATGATCAATTTACTTCAATATGCATAACAGATTATATGTAAATATTATTTTTTTGCATTTTGAATATATTGGGGGTCAAAATACTCCCTTATCATACCTTGTCCTTTGCTAAACTACTAAGTAATACTTAGGTTTATGTACAAAATGACAAGAAGGTAACAGAGATAGTAATTGGAGAATTACAAAATGTACCAGTAGTAATTAGTTAATTAAGCAGTAATTAACTATCATGACAGGAATAGTAATGTAGTCGTTAATACTGACAATATAATACACAAGCAATTAATCAAAATAAATTAAATTAAATGTGTTATCCGACCTTGTTTGTGGTCTTCTAAAGCACTTTCTGTAAAACGCAGCATGCACAACATGCAATTTTCTTGTTAAACACAACACTA
Organism: Cyrtodaria siliqua; assembly: GCA_037043455.1. Classification (NCBI taxonomy): domain Eukaryota; kingdom Metazoa; phylum Mollusca; class Bivalvia; order Adapedonta; family Hiatellidae; genus Cyrtodaria; species Cyrtodaria siliqua. Next base: position 215,557 of record JAWPHD010000491.1, read on the forward strand.
AAACAATCACTCACACTGTCAAACTACGACATCAAAATGCAGATGTCAAATTTGAGCAATAGACAATCTTTCTTTGTCACAGTTTGTCTGTTTATTGTATAAGATTTATAGAAAACTATAGCATATTCTATTTCAAGAAAATGCGTTAATTTTGGAAAATTCTGACGAAATAAACAATAGTCAATTGTAAAGAAGGCCTTGACAAAAAAGCCTTGCAAACTAAAAGCATACATAGATAATAATAAATGGGTATGTTCATATCACACCCTATATCAGGCCTGCCCCTGCGAGAAGTTAAAGAACCGTTCTAGAACTGTTCTTGAACGAGTTCAGGAACAGTTCATAACATTAAATGGCCGTTCTAGAACTACAAGTTCTTGAACTAGTTCAAGAACCATTCCAAAAAAGTTCTTGAACTAGTTCAAGAACTTGTAGTTCTAGAACAGCCATTTAATGTTCACGAACTGTTCTAGAACTCTGTTCAAGAACAGTTTTTGAACTAGTTCAAGAACTGGTTCTAGAACAATTCATGAACAGAAAATGGCTGGTTCTAGAACTATAAGTTCTGGAACTAGTTCTTGAACAGCCATTTTCAGTCCCCTGCGAGAATTTCAAGAACCGTTCTGGAACTGTTCTTGCACAAGTTCTAGAACAGTTCAAGAACGTTAAATGGCTGCTTCTAGAACAATAGTTCAAGAACCTGGCCGGCGTGGCGCAGTCGGTAGAATGGCGGATTTGTAACCGGAGGCCCCGGGTTCAATCCTCCGTGGTGCCACTGAGTTCCGTCGGTGTGTTCTTGGGCAAGACACTTTCCCTTAGCCTCGTCCGTCGGATGGGGACGTAAACCGGATGGTCCCATCTATCGGTCTATCCTCCGAGCACGTTAAAGAACCATAGGAATCTATTCGATAATAAGAGTAGGGCAGGTTCCCGGATTCTTATGTATCCTTCCCCTCTCTCTGGGGCGGCTCTAAATAACCTATACTGTGTTGATGAGCCGTTAAACAACATTCAATTCAAGAAAAATAGTTCAAGAACCTCTGTTCAAGAAAAACAATAGTTCTTGAACTAAGGTTCTTGAACTGTTGTTGTTCTTGAACAGAGGTTCTTGAACTGTTGTTCTAGAAGCGGCCATTTAACGTTATTGAAGTGTTTTAGAACTTTAAGTTTGTTTTGACAGATAAAGGTGAAAAGGGTACATTTCATGTTTCTTCTATAAATATATGCAAAACATAACAATATGAGAAAGTAAGAGTTTGGAAGTGTGTTGTTTAGCAAACAGCAGAAACGGTCGTGCAAAAGCAGCTGCACAGTTGGCTGGCTAATACACTTGTAGTTCTAGAACAGCCATTTAATGTTCACGAACTGTTCTAGAACTCTGTTCAAGAACAGTTTTTGAACTAGTTCAAGAACTGGTTCTAGAACAATTCATGAACAGAAAATGGCTGGTTCTAGAACTATAAGTTCTGGAACTAGTTCTTGAACAGCCATTTTCAGTCCCCTGCGAGAATTTCAAGAACCGTTCTGGAACTGTTCTTGCACAAGTTCTAGAACAGTTCAAGAACGTTAAATGGCTGCTTCTAGAACAATAGTTCAAGAACCTGGCCGGCGTGGCGCAGTCGGTAGAATGGCGGATTTGTAACCGGAGGCCCCGGGTTCAATCCTCCGTGGTGCCACTGAGTTCCGTCGGTGTGTTCTTGGGCAAGACACTTTCCCTTAGCCTCGTCCGTCGGATGGGGACGTAAACCGGATGGTCCCATCTATCGGTCTATCCTCCGAGCACGTTAAAGAACCATAGGAATCTATTCGATAATAAGAGTAGGGCAGGTTCCCGGATTCTTATGTATCCTTCCCCTCTCTCTGGGGCGGCTCTAAATAACCTATACTGTGTTGATGAGCCGTTAAACAACATTCAATTCAAGAAAAATAGTTCAAGAACCTCTGTTCAAGAAAAACAATAGTTCTTGAACTAAGGTTCTTGAACTGTTGTTGTTCTTGAACTGTTGTTCTAGAAGCGGGCATTTAACGTTATTGAAGTGTTTTAGAACTTTAAGTTTGTTTTGACAGATAAAGGTGAAAAGGGTACATTTCATGTTTCTTCTATAAATATATGCAAAACATAACAATATGAGAAAGTAAGAGTTTGGAAGTGTGTTGTTTAGCAAAAAAAAAAAGATTTTTTTTTTTACCCCACCCACCCCACCAAATATTGGCCACGATTTTTCAGAAACGGTCGTGCAAAAGCAGCTGCACAGTTGGCTGGCTAATACACTGCTTGGTGAAATGTTGCATATGATAGTGAAATTAAATAATATCTGCAGGGCTGAAAACCATTTTTCAATCAACAACAAAAAACAAGGTTAAATCCGCGAAAACACATGACAATAGGAGTTTGATTTTAAAATACTGTTTCTACTGGCTACATTTCGAAATTTCCTCTTTCAAATACAACTATTACATATATAAGATGTTTTGATACAGTAAGTAATGTAAGTATAGTCACAAAACACTTACTTTTAATCATTAAATTGTGCAAGGAAAATCTGTAGGTCAGGTGCCATTTCCCACCAAAAATTCAAAAAGACACAGTTTGCATTTTATTTACACTCTTTGTGAGAATCACACTCATGTCTTAAAAAGTTCTATAACTATACAAGTTCATGAACTATACAAGTTCAATAATCCAACTTCTTAAACTTGAAGGCTAGTTCAAGAACAGTTCTTAAGTTTATAGTACTTACTGGCAGATTGTTGCTTTAAATACATATGTGTGATTTTCCTTGATCAAATGGTAGCCTACTAATATTTAAATGATGTGCACACATGAGACAAAATGATAAATTTTAAAGATAAAGGCTGTAAAATAATAATTTTAGGTTGTCATCTATCAACCATCGGTCCACACTTTGTAACCTAGTACATTTTAAATCCTGTCAGTTTGGACCACTTTTATTCATAAACTCAAGGATTGGGTATTTCCGTTTTAACCATTGATGGGGCTGAAAATCTTAAAAATTACATATCATCTCCATCATCATGGCACTCTTATGGTGTGCCTAAAATAGTTCCTCAGTTGTGTCACAATACTAGGAAGGTGATATATAAGAAGACATATAGTATAGTAGTGTATACACATCTGTACTGTCTGTAACATTTTAATCAGGTTAACTGTTGAACCAATTTAGGGGAAAAGTCAGGTTTATCTGAGATCAAGAACCACTAGTTCAAGAACTAATGGTTCTAGAACCACTAAGGTTCAAGAACTTGCTTATACTCAGATTAATCAGTTTGAACCACAAATAAGTTCAAGAACTACAAATTCATGATACCTCAGTTCTGGAAAGGTTCTAGAACTATATAAGTTCATGAACCCAAGTTCATGAACTATACAAGTTCAAGAACCAACTTCTTGAACTTGAAGGCTAGTTCAAGAACAGTTCTCCAAGTTCTAGAACAGTTCTAGAACCGAGTGTTAGTTCATGAACCTTTACCAAGGGCAGAATTGCAAATCTTGAACCATTCTAGAGCTAACGTCAGTTCTAGAACTTATATCAGTTCTTGAACATTAAAGTTCAAGAACTATACAAGTTCTTGAACTTCAATACTAGTTCAAGAACAGTTCTTTAAGTTCTAGAACAGTTCTAGAATGTTCCAGAACTAACTGTTAGTTCTTGAACTTTTCTCGCAGGGGTGAGATGCAAAATCAGCCCAAGAGCTTAAGCTCGACAGCTAATATGAGTTGAGAGCCTGATATAGACAGGAAAAATATCTAGGCATGAAATTTATATGTTTTACATATGTGATAGACAGGAAAAATATCTAGGCATGAAATTTATATGTTTTACATATGTGATAGACAGGAAAAATATCTAGGCATGAAATTTATATGTTTTACATATGTGATACAAATGTTTTTACATATGTGATACATATGTATTCCACATAATGATTATGTATTCATTTTTCATATGAAAGTAACACATATGTAATACATATGAACATATTTTTTACTAAATAATATTAAACTTAAATAGGTTGTTAACTTTATGTATTTTATGCGTAATAGTTTCAAATGAAATACATATGTATACTTTTCATGTGGCACAGGTGTATTATTTTAAGATGAAAAACATATGTGATACATATGTGGCACATATGTAAATAACATGATTTATATATGAAAGGAACATGCAAATAATAAGAAAGTAACACATATGTGGCACATGTCACAACAGTTTTCCTGTGTATAGGGTATGATATGAAAATACGCATATTTTATTCCATTTATCATATGTTTTCAGCTTTGTTGATATGTCAACTTCAGCTCACTCACTATGCTGGTTTCTAGGGAGAAAAGATAATGTTACTAATAGATCTAGTCCATCCTGATGGTAAAAGAATCGAGATGAACATTAGATTATTTCCGTGATACGGCTTCTTTTTACCCTTCATTTCACCCGTGTGATATAGCTTTATTGCCCTGCAAACAAATCCTGACTGATATGACTAGCAAAAACTATCTAATGTTATACACACATGCTAATAATCCAAGTACAATTAAGATATACAGTTGTTTGATTCTGGTTGTAATTGTATATTTGATTTCTTGGATTTTAATATAATCTACTCTCAAGTGTTGATATTATAGCTTATATCTAATTATTCAAGATGATTTTCCTAAGCAAATAAGCGAACGTTTTGCATTGTACAGTGTAAACAAATTCATGAATATTATTATTTCATAAACATAGGTGTTAATTTTCTGTTTAAATCCATTATAATTGCAGAGAATTTAAAAACCTGGCTAAATCAAGGATTATTTTTACATACAGATATTCTTTTCAAGTAATAGCTAATACTAATTTGTTAAAAGACAAACCTGTGAGTAATAAAGCATTAGAACTGCGGACATGTATCTTTCATGAGAGAGACTTAAACATGGTGTACAGTCAATAGATTTTTTAACAAGAGGTCAATGACCTTGAAGCTCTACTGATTGATTTTGATTTCAGGAAGTAGTCGCTACAAACTTGTTTTTTGAAAATTTATTTTTATCCGTGGCGGCCATCTTGAATTTCCGGCCGATCTGAAATTTTGCTAGGATCAAAAAGACATCGAGAGCTACATTCCTGTGAAGTTTCATGAAAATCCGTCAAGTAGTTTCAGAGGAGTAATCGCTACAAGTTTTCATTATATAACTCTATGTAAACAAAGATGGCCACTGGCAGCCATGTTTAACGTCGAATCAAAATAATGTTCGACTCGGACAACCATCATGTCATGCTGATCATTTTAGAAAAGTCCCATATCAATGTCACTTATGGTTTTCAAGAAGTAGTCGCTACAAACTTATTTTTAAAAAAACTATTTTTAGCTGTGGCGGCCATCTTGAATTTCTGGCCGATCTGACATTTTTCTAGAATCAATAAGACATTAAGAGCAATATTCCTGTAAAGTTTCATGAAAATCCGTCAAGTTGTTTCAGAGAAGTAGTCGCTACAAGTTTTTACTATATAATTCTATGTAAACAAAGATGGCCACTGGCAGCCATGTTTAACGTCAAATCAAAACGATTTTTGACAAGGACCAACATCATGTCATGCTGATCATTTTAGAAAAAGTCCCATATCAATATCACTTACAGTTTTCAAGAAGTAGTCGCTACAAACTTGTATTTTGAAAATTTATTTTTAACCGTGGCGGCCATCTCGAATTTTTGGCCGATCTGAAATTTTGCTAGGATCAATAAGCCATTAAGAGCAACATTCCTGTAAAGTTTCATGAAAATCTGCCAAGTAGTTTCAGAGGAGTAGTCTCTACAAATTTTTACTATATAACTCTATGTAAACAAAGACGGCCGCTGGCAGCCATGTTTAACGTCGAATTAAAACGATTTTTGACAAGGACCAACATCATGTCATGCTGATCATTTTAGAAAAAGTCCCATATCAATATCACTTATAGTTTTCAAGAAGTTGTCACTACAAACTTGTATTTTGAAAAATTATTTTTAGCCGTGGCCGCCATCTTGAATTTCCGGCCGACCTGAAATTTTGCTAGGATCAATTAGACATCAAGAGCAACATTCCTGTGAAGTTTCATGAAAATCCGTCAAGTAGTTTCAGAGGAGTAGTTGCTACAAGTTTTCATTATATAACTCTATGTAAACAAAGATGGCCGCTGGCAGCCATGTTAAACGTCGAATCAAAACGATTTTTGAAAAGGACCAACATCATGTCATGCTGATCATTTTAGAAAAAGTCCCATATCAATATTACTTAGAGTTTTCAAGAAGTAGTCGCTACAAACTTGTTTTTTAAAAACCTATTTTTAGATTTGGCGGCCATCTTGGATTTCACATCAACATGAATTTTTGCTAGTATCAACTAGACTTCATGGGCAACATTTCTGTAAAGTTTCATGAAAATCCATTCAGTAGTTTCAGAGGAGTAGTCGCTACAAAAAAAAGTTTACGGACAGACGGACGATGGACGCCGCACCACGGCATAAGCTCTGCTGATCTCTGATCAGTCAAGCTAAAAAAACAAAAAAAACCCTTTCAAATCAAAATATTCAAATTCTTTGACTAAGCTGAAAGCTTAAACAACCAGAACCAAACTTCAATTATTACATGCATGGACATAAAGCTTTCTGATTTGGTACAAGTTGTTTAGTAGCAAATATTTACTTATATATTGTTCGCTACTCATATTTTGCTAAGAAGATAGGAGGAAGATCTGCCTTTCTTTCCATTGGTTTTACTCATTAATCAGTTATTCGTTACATTATATTTTTAACTTTCATTATACGTTGCATGTTCTTTCATCCCATTTAACCATAGCTCACAAAATAAAAAATGCTTATGCTCAAAATCCATATAATGGACTGGTAAGTTAATTCCCTTGAATCATTACTTATCATTCTTTCCATGAAACCCATTATCTTAGTAGGTAAGCACGTTTATATGATCTGAATCACTGAGAAGTATAATATTTGCAATGGAAGATAATTAACAATTTAGCAGTGAAGGCAGATTAGTCGCACGAAATTTTACAAACTATGTACACTTTTTCACCTACGGTACATATAATAAATATAACAAGAAGTAAAATATATATAATGAAATGCTTTATAGATCAGGCTTTAATAATTTAGATTTATTAATCAGTTTAAAAAGGTCATATTCTTCTCCTCCTATCCCCTTTATGTTGTATTCATTTACCCAGTATAATATCCACCTCCTCATGGTAAAGGCAGCTTGAAGAGAAATATACACGATTAAGGTTATAAAGGTTGATAGTAACGTTCCAGTCTTAGAATAATCATATATATATGTCTAATGTCATCTTAATTCGCTTGAACCATAAAATATTACGGAACACAATACATACAATCAAAAAGCAAATGAACTAATATTAAATGTGCAGTTTGTTTCCAAACTGTTTAAAATTTATTATAATTATTAAATTATAAGTTGGAAACAATGGCGATTTTTTTAAAATTAAAACATATGTAAACATTGGTAATTGTGGGTTGTTCTGTTCATGATATACAGCAGAACATGAACTGTTCTTCTTGGTTCATGAATTAATTGTTCTACCCTTTCATGAGCTGTAACTCATAAACTGGGGCCCATCTGGTATCAAGAAGTCATAAATTTCTCCATGTAGGGGAAATCCCTCCAATTTCACCGACGATTCATTTGTGTTCGTATTTTTGTTAAATAATGATATTATAATCTTTTTTCTAACATTTTTCTAACATTATTGTATAAAAAAACAACAACGTTCTCATTAATCAAGCTAAAGTGCATACAAGAGAGAGTCAAAAAGTAACAAGAAAAAAATCTTTATAACTTTTTAACAAATGACTTCATTTTCATAAAAACAAGTGAACAAGATGATATCATCACCAATTTAACATGGATAGCACGCAACCTCATAATTTCTTTTACAATTTTAAAACCTTGATTTTTTTTTTGAAAGTGCTTTGCATCATTTTCATCAACTAACATCTATGGAAAGGTTAATGCATACACACTGATGAAGTTATTTGGTAAATATTAAAATGCCAAAGAGCTACCAGCAGTCCTCCATTGCTGTAAATAACCAGTGGCTAAAGTGTATGCATAAAGTTCATGAGTCAAGTTTACTCTCTACAAAACTCCCAGTGGCCTTCTTTTCTATTTTTATTTTATTGCAAATTGAAGGAAACGTTCTGTGATGCTAGGAGTGTTTATTATGGATGCCCAGAGAATCATATTATGGAGACGAATTTGGCTTTGCGGAACAAACTTAACTAGAAGGGTGTCCCATGGCACGCTAGTGTCGCTTGCCGTGTGCTTATTTCACCAAGTACAATCTAACTATAAAGTTTGAAGACACTGTGGGTGCAATCCTTCATGAATTATTCAGCTTTTTTTTTTTAAAGTGTTGAAAGTTTAAGTAAAGAGGCATACATCTGCAATGGAAAATCGTAATTGACAAGGAAGAACTGTAAAATGTTTCATGACCATTAGGTCAATATTTTGCCAAGTTTTGAGCTAGGTTAGGTTTCAGGTTAAAGTTTTATGAACAGGGGGCATTATAACTCTGCCAAAATGAAAGTCAGAGTTATTGGACAGGTGTAATGACGTTCCTTCAGTTAAGATGAATAAGTGTGGGAAGTTTCATGAACATAGGTCAAATACTTTTCAAGTTATGGCCAGTTATGAGCTTGGTTAGGTTGTAGGTTAAAGTTTTATGAGAAGGGGCATAACTCTGCTGAAATTAAAGTCAGAGTTATTGGTCATGGGTAAAACTATTCTATTCTGTGTGGTAAGATGAACAAGTGTGTGACGTTTTATGAATATTGGTCAAATACTTCTTAAGTTATAGCCAGTTATGAGCTTGGTTAGGTTGCAGGTTAAAGTTTTATGAAAGGGGGCATAACTCTGTCAAAATGAAAGTCAGAGTTATTGGTCATGGGTAACAATATTCTGTGTGGTAAGAAGAAGATATGTGACGTTTCATGAACATAGGTCAAATACTTCTTAAGTTATGGCTTGTTATGAGCCTGGTTAGGTTGCAGGTTAAAGTTTTATGAAATGGGGCATATCTATGTCAAAATGAAAGTTATTGGACATGTGTAACAACATTCCTTAAGTTAAGATGAAGATATGTGTGAAGAGTTTCATGAACATATGTCGAATACTTTTCAAGTTATGACCTAGATTAGGTTGCAGGTTAAAGTGTGATGGATGACGTACGACAGACGGAGGATGATTGACGACGATGACGGACAAAGTGATCCCTAAGTGTCTGCCATGCTATGCAGGTGACACAGAAAGGTTACAAGAGAGAATGAAAATTCCAGACCCACCCTTCATTTTACAATGCAATGAGGGTATGAAACCATGCTATGCAGGTGACACAGAAAGGTTACAAGAATGAAAATTCCAGACCCACCCTTCATTTTACAATGCAATGAGGGTATGAAACCTCGGGGTCCAGATCCTTCTCTACTGCAACACTAAAGAGTTGCCACTAATTCTGTTGCAGAGACTCCGATTTATTCTGGAGCTACACTCATTGTTTTCTGACACAGGACTCAAGTGGCAAATGAAACAATACAGGGACGATGATCTTTTGACAAAACATGACAACTTTATCATGAAATTGGAGTATTTCTACCCATGCCAGAATAGGCAGTGGCCCTATACCTGTCTGGGAAACACATGGATGTTTATGAAAATGTATGTATTTTAAAGTTATTTTTCGGTTACTTTTGATTCTCTCTCGTGTTTATCAATGGAAACAATTACTCAGCAAAAAGGTAAACACATTAATAACGAACAACAGCTGATGTTTTTCAAACAATTAACTAGCTTGAAAAGTGAAAGTCGCAAGATGGATGACCCCCGATTTGTTGTCTGATTGAGTTTTAATTGAAATAATTATTTGTTTCCTCTTTCAAACATTCTTTTCGACTTTACTCGTCGTTCAAAACTACAACTAGGACTACACCCATACAGGTCATGGACAAGTGCATTATAATTGAACCTTTTGTTTATGTAAGCTTCATGAAAGTTTCAAAACTGCGGAAAGAAAATATCAAATTTGATCAATCATTTTCTACATTGAAGAGAAAACATGGAAAATGGACAAAAACGTGTTAAATTTATCTATACAGTTCAAAAACACATTATAATTGTACCTTTTGTTTGATTTTATTTAAGTTATAAACTTTTGGAAAGAAATTTTATCTAAATTTAAAGTTTGATTAATTATTTTCTATGAAGTTGCTAAAAGAGAAAAGGGACAAAAAATATTTAATGAGACATACATTTACATTTACAGTTCAAAAACGTTATAATAGTACATTTTGTTTTTATTTCATTTATAATAAGTTTCCAACCTAGGAGAACAAAAAAATAATAATTTTAAAATCTGATTCATCATTTTCTACATACATGTAGAAGAGAAACTGTAGAATATGTTTTACTCCCTACATAAATAGTAGTCTCTGTCTTATATACTTATCCAATGACTTACAAGGCAACTAATAAGACTCAGTGACATATCCATTGACTTACAAGGCAACTAATATACTCAGCAAAAATAGAAACTTCCCTCTTTTAAGCTGTGATTTGCATTGGGTTAATTGACTTTGTTACACTTTGTACACCAATCTAGATATAATTTCATCATTTTATACTTATCACTCAATCATTCTGATCAATATTAATAATCATCAAAAACCAAAGTTTGTCTGTTGCTGCTAAAACATGTTTTATTCAAATTGCAAAATCAATGTATTTTTTATTATAAAGGGAGGTAATCTGAAAATATTCGTTTTTAAAAGCTGTATGGCGCAAAAATGAGTGAAAAGATCAGCGTCTTTTCTCTGTTTTTGTGGTGATGAGGTCATTCTCTGTTTATTTCAATATAACAAAACTGCATGTGTTAACTCAAAGTTTTAACCACAAGACCCGGAAATGCTGTTTAAACCAAATCAAGTGGAATAAGTTTGCCTACAAGATTGATTCAAAGAAAATTGTTTTCATGACAGTCACTGCCAGCTGGCCTTTAACAGAGGTATTGGCATATAAGATATTAAATAAAATAAAATTTCATTGTGTCTAAATCTATGGGTAAAGTTGGGGACGTTTCTATTTTTGCTCAGTATATAAGACTCTGTGACATATATCCATCGACTTACTACAAGGTAACTAATATAAGACTCAATAAATGTGACATATCCATTGACCTACAAGGCAACTAAAATACTAAATGGAACTCCTTTATTTTAAATATATATTTATTTTTTCATTTTCTTGTCTAGAAATTGTCACTATGGGTACATGCAAACTGTATTCTAACATTACTGCACCATAACTGTGTTTGATTTGTTTTAGGATGAGCTATATTCAAGCTTGGTGCAGGTGTATCAACAGCTTTTCATTAAAATGACCTATGTTTATATAAATCGCCAGAAATTCGAAATTTTATACTACAGTGCATTATAATTTTAAGTTCCTTAATTTCCTTCCAAAAAGTTTATAACTTAAATGAAATCAAACAAAAGATACAATTATAATTTGCTTTTGAACTGTATAGACAAGTTTAACAAGTTTTTATCCATTTTCTCTTTTATGTAGAAAATGATGGATCAAATTTGATTTTATCCATTGACTTACAAGGCAACTAATATAATTATATGACAATGCAATAATTAAAAATAATTATAATTTACTACAAGTCCTAAAATTCCTACATTAGTTGCCTTGTAGTAAGACAATGGATATGTCACAGAGTCTTATATTAGTTGCCTTATAGGTAACGGATATGTCATAGAGTCTTAAATTAGTTGCCTTATAAGTCAATGGATATGTCAAAGAGTCGTATATTAGCTGCCTCGTAGTAAGTCAATGGATATGTCACATAGTCTTATATAAGTTGCCTTGTAAGTCAATGGATATGTCGTAGTCTTATATTAGTTGCCAATGTAGTAAGTCAATGGATATGTCACAGAATCATATATTAGTTGCCTTGTAAGTCAAAGGATATGTCACAGAGTCTTATTTGTTGCCTTGTAAGTCAATGGATATGTCACAGAGTTTTATTACTTGCCTTGCAAGTCAATGGATATGTCACATAGTCTTATATTAGTTGCATTGTAAGTCAAGGGATATGTCACAGATACTTATATTAGTTGTCTTGTAGTCAGTTAATGGATATGTCACATAGTCTTATATTAGTTGCCTTGTAAGTCAATGGATATGTCACAGAGTCTTATATTAGTTGCCTTGTAGTAAGTCAATGGATATGTCACAGAGTCTTATATTAGTTGCATTGTAAGTCAATGGATATGTCACAGAGTCTTATATTAGTTGCCTTGTAGTAAGTCAATGGATATGTCACAGAGTCTTATATTAGTTGCCTTGTAAGTCAATGGATATCTCACAGAGTCTTAAATTAGTTGCATTGTAAGTCAATGGATATGTCACAGAGTCTTATATTAGTTGCCTTGTAGTAAGTAAATGAATACATCACAGAGTCTTATATTAGTTGCCTTGTAAGTCAATGGATATGTCACAGTCTTATATTAGTTGCCTTGTAAGTCGATGGATATGTCACTGAGTCTTATTAGTTGCCTTGTAAGTCAATGGATATTTTACTGGGACTTATTAGTTTTCTTGTAAGTCAATGTATATGTCACAGAGTCTTATTAGTTGCCTTGTAAGTCAATGGATATGTCACATAGTATTATATTAGTTGCCTTGTAAGCCTATGGATATGTCACTGAGTCTTATATTAGTTGCATTGTAGTAAGTCAACGGATATGTCACAGAGTCTTATATTAGTTGTCTTGTAAGTAATGGATATGTCATAGAGACTTATATTAGTTGCCTTATAAGTCAATGGATATGTCACAGAATCATATATTAGTTGCCTTGTAAGTCAATGGATATGTCAAAGAGACTTATATTAGTTGCCTTGTAGTACGCCAATGGATATGTCACAGAGTCTTATATTAGTTGCCTTGTAAGTCAATGGATATGACACAGAGTCTTATATTAGGTGCCTTGTAAGTCAATGGATATGTCAAAGAGACTTATATTAGTTGCCTTGTAGTACGCCAATGGATATGTCACAGAGTCTTATATTAGTTGCCTTGTAAGTCAATGGATATGACACAGAGTCTTATATTAGGTGCCTTGTAAGTCAATGGATATGACACAGTCTTATATTAGTTGCCTTGTAATATAAGTCAATGGATATGCCATTGAGTCTTCTTAGTTGCCTTGTAAGTCAATGGATATGTCACTGAGTCTTGCTAGTTGCCTTGTAAGTCAATGGATATGTCACTGAGTCTTATAAGTTGCCTTGTAAGTCAATGGATATGTCACAGAGTCTTATTAGTTGCCTTTTAAGTCAATGGACATGTCACAGAGAATTAATTAGTTGCCTTGTAAGTCTATTGATATGTCACTGAGTCTAATATATTAGTTGCCTTGTAAGTAAATGGATATGTCACATATTCTTATATTAGTTGCCTTGTAATTCAATAGATATGTCACTTAGTGAATATTAGTTGCCTTGTAAGTCAATGGATATGTCACTGAGTCTTCTTAGTTGCCTTGTAAGTCAATGAATATATCATAGAGTCTTATTAGTTGCCTTGTAAGTCAATGAATATGTCACAGAGTATTATATTAGTTGCCTTGTAAGTCAATGGATATGTCAGTGTGACACGGTCTTATATTAGTTGCTTTGTAAGTCAATGGATATGTCACAGAGTTTTAATAGTTGCCTTGTATGTCAAATGGATATGTCACAGAGTCTTATATTAGTTGCCTTGTAAGTCAATGGATATGACACAATGTCTTATTAGTTGCCTTGTAAGTCAATGGACATGTCGCAGAATCTTATTAGTTGCCTTGTAAGTCAATGGATATGTCGCAGAGTCGTTTATAAGTTGCCTTGTAAGTCAATGGATATGTCACAGAGTATTATATTAGTTGCCTTGTAGTTCTATGGATCACTGATACTTATTAGTTGCCAAGTAAGTCAATTGATATGTCATTGAGTCTTATTAGTTCCCTTTAAGTCAATGGATATGTCATGGAGTCTTATATTAGTTATATAAGACATATATGGAGTCATATATTAGTTATATAAGACAATTATTGGTCAGTGCCTAATAAAGCAAAATTTATTAGGTCACCCCTTTATTAGACAGAAAAGTGCATAAAACTATTCTGTGCTTTTGGGCCAAGTGTTACAATTAACTTGATAGGACAAGTCAAAGACATAGTATTTCATTTATAATGTAGATTCAATATCCACATTTCCGGTTTCGTTTAATGGATTTATCTTTAAATCTTACTTCTGACATGAGTGAAACCGTATTTTTTTTCTTCATGGGACTTTATAATAATACATGACCATGATGACATTACCTACAATAAATGCCACCATATTCCACCTTGCCTACTAATCCAATAAAGCAAAAGTCACTAAGTCATGTAAGTCATGTCTTTATCGCGTCAAAAAGTGCCTACCTGCATGATTAAAATGTTCATTACGTGGTCCTGCCTTAATTCCATTAAGCAATGGGAAAGCTTATATTAGCAGAGTTTTATAACGGATATTTCGAGAATAAAACATGTTTAAAAATATATTTAACTGAAAAAAATGTGATAACCTGTTTAAAATTACCAATTACGAGGGGTGTTCCGTTTATAATGCGACTGCTGTATTATTTCGCGGAACTCGTGCAATATTTACATGAAAACACTTCGTATTGCTAGAGTGATCACTGACGCGTCAAAGGTAAAAATCTCATTCATACATTCACTGACCTTGGTGCAATGTACATTGCTTTATAGCGTATTCGTTACACTATATGCAAAATGACTGGCAAACCAGCAGAAAATGTGCTTGAAATTTAAGGGCCTATATTAGAGGTAGGTCATTACTTGGGTTGAAGCCGAAAGACATTCACCAAGAGGAGTGTGACATTTACGGGGATGGTCAAATGTTGTATAGTTCTGTTTGTAGGTAGGTGGCCAAATTTAAATCCGGGCAACAGCACTTGAACGATACTGCTCACCCTGGTCGTCCTGTAACATCAACGACTAAGAAAAACGTTGAAAAAATCCGTGAAATCATGAAAACTGATGCTCGATACACAGTAAGACAATTAGCTCGGATGACAAACTTGTCATTAGCACGAGTTCATCTAATTTTGAAAAAGCATCTGAAAGTTAAGAAAATAAATGCAAGATGAATACCACATTTGCTGACCGAGGACCAAAAGAAGTTAAGGGTTACAACAGTGAAAAAACTTCTGAAAATGTATCCGAAATACAGCAAAAAATCGTTCGAGAATTTAGTTACGGGTGATGAAACGTGGGTCCATTATTATGAGCCAAAAAGAAAAGTATCTAACCGAATCTGGGCCACGAAAACTATGAAACGACCAATTATTGCCAAACGAACGCGAACTGTTAAGAAGGTTCTGTATGCAATTTTTTTCACTACCAACGGTCCTGCCATACAAACGGCGATGCCAAAAGGCAGAACTATCACAGGACGGTTTTATAAAAACATCGTATTGAAACAATTGAAGAAGTACTACAAACAGCTTCCCCCAATAACAGGTCTGAAGTATGTTCGTCTTCTGCATGACAACGCGCCCGCCCACAAAGCCCGTATGTAATGGACATTTTAGAGCCAGAGAAGATCACCGTTCTTCCGCACCTCGCTTACTCGCCAGACCTGGCCCCCTGCGATATAACTCGAGGAATGCCTGGGATCTGCTGTTTACCAGTGTCTTAAGGGTGTACCTGTTCATGAATACGAAAAATGTTTTCAAAAGTGGATTGCTCGGCTCAAAATGTGTGTTTCGGCTAAGGGGGAGTACTTTGAAGGAAATCCAATTGATCAAAAATGATTATAGTATTCAAGTATCAATACCAATCACATTATTTATGGAACACCCTTCGTAAATGGGTTAAATTTTTTAAGCCCAAGTTCAGGTTTTATTTCATACCCCAGCCGACCCAGTTTTTGCTTCTTTGAGAAGGGGTTGGATGGGGTATGAAAGTTAATACTCGGATCAGGTGATGTTTGTTTTTAATTACAATAAAATTTTACATCAGTATGAAAATAAAATTAAGAAAACTTCTGTTGTGATCAGTGTGTCCTAACAACAGTTACTGTCTAGACATAAAAAATCATTAAAACCAATTTCATGATGAATAGGTGGTACTTCACTATAATGATAAAGCCTCTGCATTTTGCTGCTTAATTTTTATAAACGATGGAGTGACCTCTTTAATCTTTAATTAATCATTAGTTAATGTTTTTTCATAAAGATTTATGAATATTAAAGTTTGTTATGGGAGTTTAAGTATTTTATATGAATTGTTTGAATCTTATTTAAAAAAATGTTTTTTGGCGCTTTTTCAGAGTAATTGAAAAAGTACTTATTAAAGGACATAGACATTTTTCCCAGGCTAAAAAGATGTCCATTACGTGGTCCCCATTAAACCCCTTCTCCAAGAAGCGAAAACGGGGTTGGTGGAGGTATGAAATATTTTAAACCTTAATTTTTGCATATTTTAAAATCAAAACATTTAATATGTAATTTTAAACAGGTAAAAAACGTTTTTATTGTCGAATATCCATTATAAAATCCTACTAATATAAGCTTTCCCATCGCTTTAAATGGAATTGAGGCGGGACCACGTAATGACCAGAGCAACAGGTTCAGACCAAGATATTAGTCCTCATTGCTTTAGCACGCTCTAGCCAAGGAAGCCACCAAAAGTGATTAAATAAATATAAGTTGCAAGAACTTGCTTTGCAATCAATGTAAAGGAAATATGTTTAAATTAACAGGTTCAGACTGCAATAAACGCGAGATGGGTTAATGAGCCCCGTATTGAAGTGAATTTCACTAGCGGATACATGGGGGGGTGCACACCCGGCGCGCGCCCCCACTAAAAATTCCGGATCATACATGTATGTCCATGTTACTGTAGATAAAATATCAAACAATTTCGATGCACGCCCTCAGTATAAAATTTTTTTGCTCTCTCGACGCATAATGGCTAATGAGTGCTTTTTTACCCTATCAATGCACTACCGCAACCGTTTTATGAGGCTAGAAACGGACCCGAATATTGACCAAAATCTTACGCCCACCCCTAAGCTGAAATCCTGAATCCGCCCCTGAATTTTACAGACCTTGTTGTTTGTCATACACAAGGCCACTGCCACATGCTTTGTCGGGTAGTTTGAGATATCAAAATTTTAAAAAAAAAAAATTACAGCTCTGTTGCCACTGCATTCGGAAAAGAAATCCTTAAGTCTAGAACTCGTCCTCCTCTAAATAAAAGTGGCCAAGACTATAAGTATGCCATTATTAAATAGATAAAATTGATAATTGTAATTAAAATATAATTTTGTAAAGCAAACTCTAAAATGTTTTTAAAAAGCATCATCTTGATGTATGTAACCATGGTAACCAATCACATCTAAGCTTTGTAAGATTATAAGTATGTTTTTGTCTTTTTAGGAAAAAAACACATTTTAGTTTAATTATATTTCCATGAACTGTTTTAGTAAAAAAAAAAATTATTACTGCAAAGAAAAATAGTTTGACTTTTCTCCACGTACCAATTTATTACTTTAACAATTTTGACTTTTTGGAACAAATGGAACATGATGATTCTCACATGTCACAGTTACAAGGTTTCCAAAGTACTCTGGTAAGCAAGATGCCCAGAAATATACCAATATCAACATTGATTTAGTATCTTAAAGGGAGTACATCAGGCTTTGAGGCCTAATTTGTTTAAAACATAAAAAGTATGAAATGACCAATTTAAAACGAGAAATATTTCGTAGATATAGATGAAACATTAATAGTTTCTTATAATGCAGCGCAATAATTAAAAATTATAATTTACTACAAGTCTTAAAATTCTATAGAGAAAACCAAAGTTATAAATAGCTGTCACGCAGGAAAATCGGCGATATCTACACACGATGCTCGTTTTGCAATACATTGCGATTTATTTTACCGCCAAGTTTAAAATAGCTATCACAGGCATGTTACCATAGCTAGGAAATACTTCCATGACTTCTTCGGGTCGTTTATTTTATATCTTCAGCGTAATTTCTTTTGGTGTTTTATGGCTCATTTAGTTTATTTTTATCAATTTGATACATAATTATTGTATGTGAACAATTCTAAAAACAATACCAATCCAAATGTACTTCCTTTAATCAAAACCAGTGTCGTGGTTTTAAAATGCTGTGAAGGTGAAAACATTTTGCTCTCACCCCTATTTGTATTTCCATAACATTCAGACAGTATTCATTATTAATGTTTTTTGATGGGTGAAATAAATGCCAAATTATTGTACCTTAAAGACAAAAGCTACAATAGTTCTGTGTTCACAATTAAAATCGTAAATTTAATATTGTGTATAATGTTGTTGTATTAGAACTGTATTCATGGTGTATCCATTCAGTGAGAATCACTTGGGTAAAACATCTAAATTTAAAATGAAAGGAAAACGACTACCGGTATTTATTAAAATGAAAGGAAAACGACTACCGGTATTTATTAAAATGAAAGGAAAATGACTACCTATATTTAGGTTCTGATTTAGATTTTCCGGTACTCTTTTAGTTCTAATATAGCAAAATTTCTGAAACTATTGTCTTATAACTGTGAATTTATATATTATAAGGTTATTTTGCACCAATATTTACGTAATTTCATTGTATCCCTAAAAGTGCCAAACTTAGTTGATGATTACATTTTGACTTTTGTCTCTAAATATGTGTTATAACAGCAAATATTCAAATCTTAGATTATTGTGACAGGATGAATGGTTTGTTTCAAAAACACACTTCATTCTGTCAGTAAAGAATCATTTTTTCGGAGAGGTGTTATGCTTAGTGACATATTTTGCATAGAACAGCAATCAAATCATTTCATTGCTGAATAAACGTAAGCTTATAATTATGATCTATCTTCAAGATTGGACACCCCTTAGCCTCATCCGTCGGATGGGGACGTAAACCGGGTGGCCCGTGTATCGGTCTATCCTCCGAGCATGTTAAAGAACCATAGAAATCTATTCGATAATAAGAGTAGGGCACGGTTCCCGGATTCCTATGTATCCTTCCCCTCTCTCTGGGGCGGCTCTAAATAACCTATACTGTGTTGATGAGCCATTAAACAACATTCAATTCAATTCAAGATTGGACAATTTTAAAATAATCTAAAACACAAAGAGCTGAGAAAATTGAATTTAAACAGAAGACGATTTTTTACTACCAATGATTCTATATATACACTCCAAAATACTGTAGCACTAATACCATTAATACTTAAATTTAGAGACTGTATTATAACTGCCTTATGAATGAAAACGCATTAGAGAAAAACCTACATCTTCAGTCATTATTTTTTAGGTATTTGTTAAAATAATGCTGTTTCAGTCAATTTAAAATATTTATTATTTATCACTATTTGCTTAATGGTGCCTTTCTGTTTCCTTTGTAGCATATTTTTGGTAAAATCGTAACTTCTAACAAATGCTGTGTCATCTGACCTTCTAAGATGTTTAGTTTCATTATATAACTATTTGCTTAATTCATTAAATGGTGCCTTTTAGACTGTAAAATGTGCAAGCTGTTATTTATTATCTAAAAACTAATTCATTCTTTCTACAAAAAGATCACATTTAAAATGTTGCAATTTGTTGCACATGTTAAGAAAGCATTAAGGCTGGAAAAAACGCAAAATGAGAAATTGAGGATTTTGACGTAAAACCGACTAATCACACTCGTTTAAAATGATAAATTACCATACATGGACAAGTAATTGTCTCCAGTACCAATGTATCATTCAAGATAATTAACGCTGACGAGAAAGCCTCAATTTGAATGTAAAAATAAACTCTACATTCCTCACAGTGTCACTTGCTAACAATTTTTGAGACTATCCCAATTTAGAAGCCCGTAACCATAGCAACCATATGGATACTGTTCTCTTGTTTTATTGAGATAAATAATTTTCAAGGATCTGACTATTTATTAATAGCGCTTCCGTGACCGGGATAGTAAAGAAGCTGCATCTAAAACCTTCTCGCCCCTCACTGCTACGGGCTTGAATTCCGCTGGGAGATTGACTTGTCAAGTGAGAAAGAATCAGAGATTGGTTGTACCCAGGAAAAAATGGGGTGGTCTGCCTCTACCATGAAAAATCGACCATCGTATATTGTTTAAACATATTTATTTTACATCGATTGCAAAACACGTTCTTGCAACTTAGATTAATCACTCTCTATGGCTTCCTGGATAGAACCAGTACTAAGCAATGTGGATTAATTACCTTTCTCAAGGATAAATAATGTGGCCGCGACGGAGGATCGAACCCACAACCTCTCGATCAGGAGTTCGGCTCCCTACCACTGAACCACGCACTCCACGACCATCGTATATGGCCTATCATGTGCTAAAACGATGTAAAACACCTTTCATACAAACTGACTATTTATACAATGGTAGTTTCTCCTCGTCGTTCCTTCCACGCAGCTCTCCTACGAAAATGTATCAGCGTATTCTTTTATAGACTGGCTAAGTCCTTATGTTTGTTAATGTTTATACTATTCTGGACAACTCAAGCTATCAGCAAATACAATAGTCTGCATTACGTCCCCTTTGAATTATTGGCTTCAAACATCAGTGGTTTAGAGCTATTAAGAAATGTTTGGGATTTTATTTTGATTCTGATTGCAAAATATTAAAAAATAAAAAAA
This sequence comes from Cyrtodaria siliqua, assembly GCA_037043455.1. Classification (NCBI taxonomy): domain Eukaryota; kingdom Metazoa; phylum Mollusca; class Bivalvia; order Adapedonta; family Hiatellidae; genus Cyrtodaria; species Cyrtodaria siliqua. Next base: position 236,387 of record JAWPHD010000491.1, read on the forward strand.
TAAACAAATAACCACTGGGACGACAGCCAGTCTAATTCTTTTATTACATGCCCTATTTCGAGTTCAATGGTATGTCAGGTTTTCAAACCATTCGGATTTAATAGCTCATGTTGTTAAAATGTCAAATAGCAGCCATAATACAGAAGCTCATCAACACAGACAGCTGTTATGTGGTGTATAGGTAGACAGTGAAAGGTTCAGTGGATTAAAAAGGAGAGTTCAAGGTTACATGAGTAGCACCTGAGAAGAAAACAACTTGATACATAAAAAGAATACAAGACAGTATATATATACTGAGCAAAAATAGAAATGTCCCCGACTTTACCCATAGATTTAGATACAATGAAATTATATTTTATTTAATCTTATATGCCAATACCTTTGTTAAAGGCCAGCACTGTCAAGAAAACAATTTTCTTTGAATCAAACTTGTGGGCAAACTTATTCCCCTTGATTTGGTTTAAACAGCATTTCCGGGTCTTGTGGTTAAAACTTTGAGTTAACAGAGTTTTGTTATATTGAAATAAACAGAGAATGACCTCCCATAAAAACAGAGATAAGACGCTGATCTTTTCACTCATTTTTGCGCCATACAGCTTTCAAGAACGAATATTTTCAGATTACCTCCCTTTATAATAAAAAAATATAGTGATTTTGCAATTTGAATAAACATGTTTTAGCAGCAACAGACAAACTTTGTTTTTGATGATTATTAATATTGATCAGAATGATTGAGTGATAAGGATAAAATGATGGAATTGTATCTAGATTGGTGTACAAAGTGTGACAAAGTCAACCCTATGCAAATCACAGCTTAAAAGTGGGACGTTTCTATTTTTGCTGAGTATATAAAAAAAAAAAATTGTAATTTGAACGCTTTTTATTTTATAAAACTCTGCTAACAGGTAAAATATTTTTATTTTTTTTCAGCACATGTCCACTTCACTCATTAGTGTCACAGTGTTGTTAGGTAAAATCAAATTAGGACTCTTTATGTGATGAAAGGTTACAATGTCATTTGTACAAATCATACCATATATTGTATCATACTGAACCGATAAAGAAACATTATATACACATTTTAAGTGTCAATATTTTTAATTTATACCTGTACATCCTATCGGCGACATATTTCGTGATTTGTTTTTCATCATGTTCGTTACTGATATTTATCTTTGAAACACGTTACTTGTGCAATCCTTCATGAATTTTGAAAAGATTTTCTTAAATTGCTAAAATACTTTGCATTGGATAATTATACAGTATGATACCCTACCCAGTCACTTTACCATATTGTTTCTAATTAGCGTTCCCCCTCTAATTAGCACCCCACAACTTTAAAAAAAAAAATTCTTACCTTGAGGTGTAAAAGTGGTTAAAATCCAAGAAAAGTGGTTTAAATCCAAGAAACAGTATAAACAAACATATGAATTTAATTTCATATTTCAGTAACACAAATTTTTTTAGCATTATATAAGCAAATTAAAATGAACTGGCTTACGAAAAGCGTTCTAATGAGCGTCTCCCTTTCAGAAAATGTCAAGCCCCCGGGGGCGCTAATTAGAAACAATACGGTACATCAAAACCAGACGGACCACTTCTAGCACTACCCTGTCTATGTTGAATGTTAAGAAAGCGAGCAAGTTGTTCCATTTTTATGAAGACTTTGATGTTACCCAGCTGGGTTTGCTGCTCCATTATTTGATGTTACATTGTATTTCCAACAGTAAATCGGGCACATTTTAGGCTTTAGTCAATTATTTATGGTTGTAACATTAGTTGGTGATTTTTTTCTAATTATATAAAATGCCAGTTTGCAATACAATGTGTTTACCCTTGCACGCATCCACCCCTACCCCACAAACACACACACGCCCACACATGCACATCTATGAGATTTAAAAAAACCAAAAAGAAATGAAACTGAAAGTTGAATGGTGTTTTACGTCATTTTCAGCACATTTAGGCTATATGTGACTTTCGATTTTCAGTGATGGAGGCAGACCACCCGCTTTTCTGGGTAGAATTTGATGGCCTCTGTCGCAAGATCCTGAACCCCACCTGCGCGCTAGCAAACAGAACACACTAGCAAACAGCTTTGACCTCTGGGTCGAGACTCGAGAGGCAAGCATGCTAACATAAAGGCAAATAATTGCATATTTCTAACTGGTTATTTCTAATTAGCCAAAGTTAAAGTTCCAGAAACACTGGTTATACCACTGCAGCAAACATAAGACTGGACACCAGCACATTTACATTTATATTCCAGTTCCATTTAATACCAATACCATCACTGTTAGACTGGTTTCCTGACAGTTAACAAATGCAGCAACAGATAATCTTCAGTGTTAGCCAATCATAACTATATAAACCTATGGCAAAACCAGTCTCATACCTACTCAAAATACAACAACACTGACAAAACAAACACATACAGGAAACCAGTCTATAATGAATTTGAACTAGAATTATCTCCCTTATTTAAAAAAATCAACAGGGAAATAATTACATGGTGTATATGTTTGCTAAAGCGTTAATCAGTTAATTTCAGTTCTGACCTACCTCATAGAATGGAAACGCAACTTTTTCAAATCTCTAAATTTTCAATACAAAATTAAATAATTATCACATTGAATCTGAATTAGTCAACTGCGTAAAGTCACAGGTGGCTGTATCGGTGTTGGGAACTAAAAAAAAAAAAAAAAAAAATTAAAAAAAAAAAGAATTTAAAAAAAAAAAAAAAAAAAAATTTTTTTGTGTTATTTGTTGAAAACAAACATACTTTAAGTTTTCCTGAAAAAATTGTCGATTTTTTTATTTTTTATTTTTTTTTAGTTCCCAACACCGATACAGCCACCGGTGCGTAAAGTACACTAAATACTAAAGGAAAAAATAAACGCAACTCGGGAATTTTTGCTATATATTGTATGTATAATATGTTGCTGTTAATCGAATCGTACATGACTAGATGTTATCCCTTTAAAGTTTCATTACTGATAAAACATGCACTTGGCTCATTGACCAGGTGAGCAAACATAGGATGAAAATGTTGCTATTTTTTACATTAAAATTTAATACAGTATTGAAATAGCTCAAATTTTAAAAGCAGAATTTCAACATTTATGAATTTCGTGTTACGAAGTGTACTGTGATTAAAAAATCTACAACAGCACAGTTGTGTCTTTTCTTTAACTTGCTGCAACCCTTCTTTTACAAAACATCTTGGGATTTCTCTGGAACTAAGTGTGCAGTATATAAATTATATAGCGGAAATTCCCCAGTTGCATTTCTTTTTCTCTTTAGTATATATAGGTTCATGACAATCTTACAATGTCTAATGTGGTGCATTATAAAGGATTCTTCATGTGGTACTAATGTGAAGGGATTATAAAACATAGAATTACACATACACACATTGATCTTTAAATATCTGAAATAAGGCCATCCTCAAACAAGAGGCCCAAGTGGGCCTTTAGACACTACTGGTATGATGTGATTCAAAAACATAAACATGATAGAGGCCAATCCAAGAAACATGTTTTCTATATATAACTCTATGTAAACTTTGGGTTTAAGTGGTGGCCATTTTGAATATTTGACGACAACAAAAAACACAAACTTGACAGAGGCCAACAACAGGAACATGTAAATGATATTTAACTAGAATGGAATAAGTGGTAATATGTCGTTTGATAAATGTCCTTAAATCTGACCTAAGTTTAGCCATGGTGGCCATCATGGACGACTGGAGGCCCAAAAAACACAAATCTGATGGGGTCTAACCCAAAGATCATTTTGATTAAGTTTCATCAAAATCCTTCGAGCGGTTTCAGAGAAAATGTCATTTTTAAATGTTGTTTTCCTATATAACTCTATGTAAACTTTTGGTCGCTGTGGTGGCTATTTTGATTATTCAAAGATAACGAAAAACACTAACTTGATAGAGGCTAACCCAAGGAACACGTTTATGATATTTCACAAGGATGGAATAAGTGGTTTCTGAGGAGGTCGTTTGAAATTTCCTTAAATTTGACCTAATTTTAGCTGTGGCGGCCATCTAGGATGACTGGCAGCCGTGAAAAACAAAAATCTGAGGGGGGCCCTCCCAAGTATCATTGTGATGAAGTTTCATCAAAATCCTTAAAGCGGTTTCAGAGGAGATGTCAATTTTATAAAATTGCTAACAGACGGACGACGACGGGCGAAAAGTGATCGCATAAGCTCGTCTGGCCTTTGGCCAGTAGAGCTAAAAACAGTTTGTTTGCCATTTCCTGACTCAGGATTTTATATGTGGGTACTGGGTAGGTTGTTTGTTTTGTGTGTTTTTAAATTAAGACAGTAAAACCATTATAAAATTAAAGAAAAATATTCTGAAAATCAAAACAAAATGTTGATCTAGAATTGCTAAACAAAAATTAGGTAAGACCCTTTTACAGTGAGTAGGTTAATAGGAAATGGCAAACTAACAATGTGTCCATAGCTGGCCTTAGTCATAGTAAATGTTGATACCAAGTTTTTATTAGTTTCCTTTCATGGAAGTCACTCATCAGTCCAGAATTAGGATACAAAAATGTAACCAAAACCTGACACAACCTTTATTTCACTGAAAGTTCACTTTGTATTTTTTTTGAACATTGTTTCTATTGTCTGGTGTTTCTTTCTATAAGAACAATTATAAAATACAGCCAATCAAAAACAATGTTGTTTTACTAAGAATAAAATATTGAGCTTAGGTTTATTTTTAAACATTTAACTCTGAACAAGGTTGTTACTCTAGGTATGACAGAGACACATGACAATCTTGAAGCTTTTATCAAGCACTAAGCATAGGGTCTCCAATTTATTAATCCAGTATCATTTTGACTTGAAACCTGCTTGGATATATTTAAAGATGAATGACCACTCTTTTTGTAGTATTATCAATTAACAAATTTAACTCTTAAACATCATAATTATGAAAAATTCTTGATAGTCCCGAAGAAAAACATTTATAAATCCGTTTATAAGATGTATGTAAAAGTAAGTATTATTTACAGGAAAACAGGAAACAAATTTAAAATATCAATGATTTAATTTAATTATCAAAGAAATATAGAATAAGATAAGGAAAATGTAGTTTTGCTGGGTATAAAATTGTAATTTTTATGCCGAAGGATATACCTTTTTGGAAACACGTCATTTTATTTGTTCATTCCTACCAAATTAGGAGGGAAAAACAGGCCTTAGGCCATGTAGGCTGCTCATTTATCTAAATATATAAACATTTGAAACACATCATTAGGTAGGTGTAATATTTATACACTTATAATATATACAGTTATAAAAAACTCCTTGAAAATAAATGAATTTGAAACAAATGCAAACTATGACTGGGGGCGTAGCTGTGTCTAAAATGAGGTGTAGGCACACTGGTTGTAATGAGCTCATGAAGGTTCATACCCCAGTATTTCGTTTAACAAAAACAGAATGACTGCATATCATTAAGATTTTCCCAACGTGTAGGCACGCATCCACAGTGCCTATTGGCAATAAGCCACTTATGACATAATACACATGTAAAACAACCATCAAATTTTGTTAATAATTAATTCCAGCTCATTACATTCAAAAACATCTAGAATATAAAAATACACTTATTTAAAATATTGTAAAAAAAAATCCCAGGAAAAATGATATGGCAATACGTTAATGCATTAAAATGATAAACTGCGATTTTATGATTTACATACCCATACAGCTGTAAACTATAGCATCAAAAAGATGGGAAATATAATTATGATTTATTCATAATTAGCATATTCATCATGAAAATTTGAACTTATACATCATTTGATCTTGACCTAGATATAGTAGGACAGTATAACAGGTTTAACGTATGTAAGTCATCTCTTGCAGTTATTTCCTGGTTAAATTTAGAAAGAAATCTACTACTGTATCGTAAGATAAAATAAATAAATCTAGAACTGTCACAAAAAAGCTAACGAATACTGCCCCCAGCAGGGAATTTTAGTCATCTGAAGTACTGATTGAATATGTCATACGAATATGTCATGCGAATATGTCATGAAAGTTGGAAAGAGGAGTTGGTCACACAAAGAGGAGTTGGCCACACAAAGAGGAGTTGGTCACACAAAGAGGAGACACAGAGAGGAGTTGGCCACACAAAGAGGAGTTTGCCACACAAAGAGGAGTTGGCCACACAAAGAGGAGTTGGCCACACAAAGAGGAGTCACAAAGAGGAGTTGGTCACACAAAGAGGAGACACAAAGAGGAGTTGGCCACACAAAGAGGAGTTTGCCACACAAAGAGGAGTTGGCCACACAAAGAGGAGTTGGCCACACAAAGAGGAGTTGGCCACACAAAGAGTTGGCCACACAAAGAGGAGTTTGCCACACAAAGAGGAGTTGGCCACACAAAGAGGAGTTGGCCACACAAAGAGGAGTTGGCCACACAAAGAGGAGTTTGCCACACAAAGAGGAGTTGGCCACACAAAGAGGAGTTGGCCACACAAAGAGGAGTTTGCCACACAAAGAGGAGTTGGCCACACAAAGAGGAGTTTGCCACACAAAGAGGAGTTGGCCACACAAAGAGGAGTTGGCCACACAAAGAGGAGTTGGCCACACAAAGCGTGCACATGACCATCATCTGAATCCAAGAATATCTAAGTCGAAATTCGAAAAAATGCGATAGCACATCTAAAAATCTAAAAATCATTTTTTCCATTTTATTTTCACTGGCTTCTCAGGTTTCCTTCTAAATATTATCATGATCTATATTTGCATGACAAGACATGTATAAGATATGAATACCACAGCTGTCACTAGTGTGTCTGGTTTGTAATCAAATAAGTTAACATAGTAAACAAGTTGTTTATTTAATTTTTTGCAATCCTTGGTAAAACACTTAATGTCAGTTGGCTTCAGTCTATGATGAGAGATCTGAAAAGGCTAAGTTCAAGATTCTTTATATATTAATATTATCAAAGTGTGATGCAAATATTTATAAAAAGCTAAATATAAAGTGAGGGTGTGAATTTGAATTTAAATGCACATTGAACAAATGTGAAAAATATAATTACTGTTTGTGATGGTTATCTAACAGCAAAATCCTTGCATAAAACGGAAACCACTTATCGACTATTAAACGGAACAATATGAGATCCCTTGTGTATTTAAATAAACATTTATAGGAAGAAACAACCATTTGGCCGATATAACATATTAATTATAAAGTATATTAATATTTAAAATATCATGCCTTATGTGCCCAACAAGGACAAAACTAGTTTAACTAATCAAACCTTTGTGAACACACCAACCTCTTCTTTTGTCTTGTTATTTAAATAATTCGAAGATAGTGCCTTGCTTAAAGAAAAACATCCCAAACAGTAAATATATGTGCAATCAAACTGAAAAGGCACTCAAATATTTTTAAAAACAGGAGAGTATACCCATAGTTATCAATCAATATTATCAAATGGCCATTGGGTAAAATATTAACAGAAAAGGTCTCAAAAAAACAAACAACAGAATACTGTGAGTACAACTTATCAATCAACAAATATATTTCAGTTACTTACAACAACCGGTCTGCCCTCAGCTCTTTCTCTGGCCGACTCCTTCCTATGGTGAATGTTGTTGATTTCCTCCTTCAGTGAGGCCCATCTGTTCTGCATACGGGCACGGCGCGATACCTGCTGGGATATCCTGCAAATAAAGACGAAGACATGAAAACAGAGATAGACTAAGTGTTGATTTCCTCTTTCAGTGAGGCCCATCTGTTCTGCATACGAGCACAGCGCGATACCTGCTGCGATATCCTGCAAATAGTGCTGAAAACATGAAAATACAGACAGTGTTTATTTCCTCCTTCAGTGAGGCCCATCCGTTCTGCATACGGGCACGGCACGATACCTGCTGGGATATCCTGCAAATAGTAAGGTAAACACAGGTAGTGTTGATTTCCACCAACAGTGATGCCCACCTGTTCTGCATACGGGCACACCGTGATATCTGTTGCAATATCCTGCAAATAGTGATAAACACATGAAAAAACAGATAGGGTAGATTTCCTCTTTCAGTAAGGTCCATCTATTCTGCATATGGGCAGGCCATGATACCTGCTGCAATATCCTGTAAATAGTGATGAAAACACAGGCAGTGTTGATTTCCACCAACATCAAGTCCCACATGTTCTGCATATGGGCAGGCCACGATACCTGCTGCAATATCCTGTAAATAGTGATGAAAACACAGACAGTGTTGATTTCCACCAACACCAAGTCCCACATGTTCTGCATATGGGCATGCCATGATACCTGCTGCAATGTCCTGAAAATAATGATGAAAACACCGATAGTGCTGATTTCCACCAACAGCAAGGCTTATCTGTTCAGCATACGGGCATGCACAATACCTGCTGCAATGTCCTGCAAATAGTGATGAAAACACAGATAGAGTTGATTTCCACCAACAGCAAGGCCCATCTGTTCAGCATACGGGCATACACGATACCTGCTGCAATGTCCTGCTAATAATGATGAAAACACAGATAGTGCTGATTTCCACCAACAGCAAGGCCCATCTGTTTAGCATACGGGCATACACGATACCTGCTGCAATGTCCTGCAAATAATGATGAAAACACAGATACTGCTGATTTCCACCAACAGCAAGGCCCATCTGTTCAGCATACGGGCATACACGATACCTGCTGCAATGTCCTGCAAATAATGATGAAAACACAGATAGTGCCGATTTCCACCAACAGCAAGGCCCATCTGTTCAGCATACGGGCATACACGATACCTGCTGCAATGTCCTGCAAATAATGATGAAAACACAGATAGTGCTGATTTCCACCAACAGCAAGGCCCATTTGTTCAGCATACGGGCATACACGATACCTGCTGCAATGTCCTGCTAATAATGATGAAAACACAGATAGTGCTGATTTCCACCAACAGCAAGGCCCATCTGTTCAGCATACGGGCATACACGATACCTGCTGCAATGTCCTGCAAATAATGATGAAAACACAGATAGAGTTGATTTCCACCAACAGCAAGGCCTATCTGTTCAGCATACGGGCATACACGATACCTGCTGCAATGTCCTGCAAAAAGTGATAAAAAAAACACAGATAGTGTTGATTTCCACCAACAGCAAGGCCCATCTGTTCAGCATACGGGCATACACGATACCTGCTGCAATGTTCTGCAAATAATGATGAAAACACAGATAGTGCTGATTTCCACCAACAGCAAGGCCCATCTATTCAGCATACGGGCATACACGATACCTGCTGCAATGTCCTGCAAATAGTGATGAAAACACAGATAGTGCTGATTTCCACCAACAGCAAGGCCCATCTGTTCAGCATACGGGCATACACGATACCTGCTGCAATGTCCTGCAAATAATGATGAAAACACAGATACTGCTGATTTCCACCAACAGCAAGGCCCATCTGTTCAGCATACGGGCATACACGATACCTGCTGCAATGTCCTGCAAATAATGATGAAAACACAGATAGTGCTGATTTCCACCAACAGCAAGGCCCATCTGTTCAGCATACGGGCATACACGATACCTGCTGCAATGTCCTGCAAATAGTGATGAAAACATGAAAGTAGATTTCCTTTCAGTGAGGTCCATCTATTCTGGCATATAGGCACACCACAATACCTGCTGCAATATCCTAGCAAATAGTGATGAAAACACAGAGTTGATTTCTACCAACAGCAAGGCCCATCTGTTCTGCATATGGGTAAGCCTTGATTCCAGCTGCAATATTCTGAAAATCAAAACACAGATAGAGTTGTTTCCATCCAGAGTTGTTTCCATCCTTCAGTGATGTCCCTCTGTTTTTCATACAGGCAAACTATTTCAAGACTTGAGCTCAGGTACTAAAATTTCATTCACAAATATTCCCATGAAATAAACAATCGTATGATGTTGCTATTTATTAGTATTCATCATATTAATTCATAGCAGCTTGTTATGAACGTTTATTCTGTAAACTTATAGAAATATGTGTGACTGAAATTTGCATATTTGGGCTAAAGTCTAAGAATATTCTCCAAAAGAGCTGTCGGAGAACAGCGCAGCTCGACTATTCGATTCAGAGAATAATAAAATATATAGCCAGTATATACCATCAGAAAACAAGGCTAAAACAATGTGGGGGTGGGGTTGGGCTATATGCGTAAGACTTGACCAAAACAACACAGACATGTAAAAAAATAAATAATAATAATAATCGCATGGGGTGTGGGGAGAGTGGGAAGTGAGACCCATGCCCCAATATGGGTGAAGTATAAGATGTATAATGTTATAAGAAATCCCAAAACAAAATTATAGATATATACAACAGCTTACACGCAAACCTTGATCTGCCTTTATTGCACATTTTATGGGCCATCACAATTTGGGTTCCATTGGAGCCCAGAATTTGTAGAAGACAAAATTACATACGCAACTCTTTACAACTTACTATATAACATACAAATTTAGTTGACAAGAAATGTAATGAGATATAGACCTGTATATAGACAGCTTACATGCAAAATTTGATGTGAAAAGAGACAAATTTTAAGGGCTATCAGAATTTGGGTTCCATGGGAGCCCAGAGGGGTTCCATGGGAGCCCAAGGGTTACAGGAACCAAAATTACTTAAGAAGCCCTTAATATAATGTGCTAGGATAAGAAATGTAAACATAGACTTGTAAACACAGCTTACACGCAAACCTTGATGTGGGACACCGACACCGGGGTCATTACATAAGTTCTTTTGTTCTACGAATAGTTGAGCTAAAAATGGTTGGTGAATTCAAGGCCAGGTAATACAAGCTTTAAGAATAAGAAATTCAGATATATCCTATTGCATAATAATTAAAAGGTTGTTTTTAGCACCAGTAAAACAACACCTAAGTTGAGAGACTAAATTTATACCTCTTTACTATTCAGGAACCTGTTTAAAACCATTTTTCACTTTTTGTCTAAATTGTGATTAAATATAATCACAAATTATACAAATTATATCATTTTACGTAGGATAGGATTAAATAATAGCATGAAAATATTGACAACAGTTGCATTTAGTGCAGATAACTCAAAACAAACTCAATAAGCTCACCACATCCCATGAGTCACCTATTTAAGTACCTGCATGGTTACCAAAGTCACCATATTCTATGAGAGTCACCTATTTAAGTACCGGGTTACCAAGGTCACCATATCCTATAAGAGTCACCTATTTAAGTATGTTGCCAAGGTTACCTCTGAGAGAGAAGCGCATCCACCCTCTGCTCCAGAGTGGTATGTACAGTGTATGGTAGACTGGTCCTCTGTATCTTCCAGTGGTTATCCAGTGTAGGGAATGACCTCAATTGATATACAAACACGGTACCAAACTGCAGACTGCTCTCACTGTCTATCTCACTACTGTCTTCTGCTACTTTTTTGTTTCCTGTGGTGAGAAAATAAATCAATGGATTTTATTAACAAGAAACCCGCGGATTCACATGTCTCGCCTAATGGGAGCGGGACTCAAAAATAAAAGATAAATGTTGCTTAAATGAAAGTTTATAACGGAGTTTACAACAAAAACACCAAAAAGTAGGTCAAGGTCATAGATGAAATCCATGCATCCAAAGAGATGCACTATCCAAGATACAACTATGTCAAAATAGAATGTTTTGTCTTCCAAAGATTAAGCTAATCTAGGTTTAAAGCATCTAGTGCATAATTGTAGTTAAAATGAGAAAGTAATGTACAAAGACAAATACTGAAGGTAAAAATTATTAAGTTGTCTGCCCCTTCCTTGGAGGGTCAAGGTCACATCCACATTTGCTTTGTCACGTTGCGATGTACCACCCAAGAAAGACACAACTAGCTATAAGCAAAGTTTGAAAGATTTGTGAGAAATTGTCCTAAAGGCAAAAGTTCAAGGTAAAAATTATTAAGTTATCTCAGTGGATGTGGTAAGTTATCTTTGCTTGGAGGGTCAAGGTCACTACCACATTTGCTTTATCACGTTGCTCTGTACCATCCAAGATACAACTATAAGCAAAGTTTGAAAGGCCTAGTGAATACAGTTTGTGAGAAAATGACCTAAATGCAAAACTTGAATGTTCATGACTTAGCCACCACCGCCAGAAAAGCAACACCTATGTCTCTTCAAAAGGTGACAAAAATTCTCATTGCTGTCTTCAAATACTTTCTTGTTTGAAATTCCTGAGGTAAAAAAATCAATCCATGGATTTTTTTAAAAACACAATACCAGACTGCAGTCTCATTGCTGTCTTCTGCTACTGTTTTTTTTATTGTGGTGAGAAAACCAATTAATGGATGCTATCATTATTAAAAGACCATCACTTAAAGTTCTCCGGCCATGTTTTGTTTCATGAACATGTTTATGTTTATTTAAATCGAAATCAATACACAACAATAGATATTTACAATTCACACATTGCAATATTTGTGAAAAGCGAGAATAAGATTTTATTTGATGACGTAGAAAACTTTGAACACTGTCAGGTAAATTAATCCACAGGTAAATGTATTTATCAATTATCTGGCAATAGTTGTGCAGCTATACAATTCAGATATACCTCATTTCCCCGTGGAGTCACGCAGTGGTAAAAGTAGTATCGAGGTCATGCAAATAATACTTATTTTTACATACAACTTAGTAGCATTTAAATATAATTGTTTCTCTCCGGGACTATCAAGAAATGTTCATATGATGTTTAAGAGTTAAATTTGTCAATTGATAATACTACAAAAAGGGTGGCCATTCATCTTTAACTGGCTGGGACAAGGGCCTGGAGTTACCCAGTGTATGACTGTCTCCTATTATCACATGACCTTCCTGTGTCACGTGACAACATGCATCAGTTGTCAGATCAGCTGTCAAGGACAATGAGATATATATTTGAAATATTCTAAATTATGAAAGTTTTTGCTCCAAGTTGTGAATTTTATCAGATAGACTATTAAACTTTATTTTTTAATGTAACAATTATACACCCGCCTCTTTTAAATCACACCTGCACTGCAATTACGATATCCTGTCTCTTTTAGAAAAAATACACATTAACAGTATTTACCATGGGCGTAGCTGGCCGATTTTAAGTATAGGCCCAATCAAACTGAGCACTGCAGATGCGAAGATGCTAGAAGCTATGGAGGCATGGTCCCCAAGATTTTTAAAAAGATCAACATAAAATGGTGCATTCTAATGAGATTGGGGGACTTTTTTGGGAATAAATAGATCTCCAAAATCGACAATATTTCGACGGATTTCACAATTGTATTGGCGAAACATTATTCTGAACTTTATTACAAAATGTCTACATTTTGGGATATTTTACTAAAAAAAAAATCACCCCAATTAGGGAGCCTCTAAGCAACTATGCCGCTGTTTACTGAGCCTCTAAGCAGCTATGCCACTGTTTACTGAGCCTCTAAGCAGCTATGCCACTGTTTACTGAGCCTCTAAGCAGCTTTGCCACTGTTTACTGAGCCTCTAAGCAGCTATGTCAGTTTTCTGAGCCTCTAAGCACCTATGCCAGTTAACTGAGCCTCTAAGCAGCTATGCCAGTTTACTGAGCCTCTAAGCAGCTATGCCACTGTTTACTGAGCCTCTAAGCAGCTGTGCCACTGTTTACTGAGCCTCTAAGCAGCTGTGCCACTGTTTACTGAGCCTCTAAAGCAGCTATGCCACTGTTTACTGAGCCTCAAAGCAGCTATGCCACTGTTTACTGAGCCTCTAAAGCAGCTATGCCACTGTTTACTGAGCCTCTAAGCAGCTATGCCACTGTTTACTGAGCCTCTAAGCAGCTATGCCACTGTTTACTGAGTCTTTAAGAAGCTATGCCACTGTTTACTGAGCCTCTAAGCAGCTTTGCCAGTTTACTGAGCCTCTAAGCAGCTATGCCACTGTTTACTGAGCCTCTAAGCAGCTATGGTTTACTGAGCCTCTAAGCAGCTATGCCACTGTTTACTGAGCCTCTAAGCAGCTATGCCACTGTTTACTGAGCCTCTAAGCAGCTGTGCCAGTTTACTGAGCATCTAAGCAGCTATGCCACTGTTTACTGAGCCTCTAAGCAGCTATGCCACTGTTTACTGAGCCTCTAAGCAGCTATGCCACTGTTTACTGAGCCTCTAAGCAGCTATGCCAGTTTACTGAGCCTCTAAGCAGCTATGCCAGTTAACTGAGCCTCTAAGCAGCTATGCCACTGTTTACTGAGCCTCTAAGCAGCTATGCCACTGTTTACTGAGCCTCTAAGCAGCTATGCCACTTTTTAATGAGCCTCTAAGCAGCTATGCCACTGTTTACTGAGCCTCTAAGCAGCTATGCCACTGTTTACTGAGCCTCTAAGCAGCTATGCCAGTTTACTGAGCCTCTAAGCAGCTATGCCAGTTAACTGAGCCTCTAAGCAGCTATGCCACTGTTTACTGAGCCTCTAAGCAGCTATGCCACTGTTTACTGAGCCTCTAAGCAGCTATGCCACTTTTTAATGAGCCTCTAAGCAGCTATGCCACTGTTTACTGAGCCTCTAAGCAGCTATGCCACTGTTTACTGAGCCTCTAAGCAGCTATGCCACTGTTTACTGAGCCTCTAAAGCAGCTATGCCACTGTTTACTGAGCCTCTAAGCAGCTATGCCACTGTTTACTGAGCCTCTAAGCAGCTATGCCACTGTTTACTGAGCCTCTAAGCAGCTTTGCCACTGTTTACTGAGCCTCTAAGCAGCTATGCCAGTTTTCTGAGCCTCGAAGCAGCTATGCCAGTTTACTGAGCCTCTAAGCAGCTATGCCAGTTTACTGAGCCTCTAAGCAGCTATGCCAGTGTTTACTGAGCCTCTAAGCAGCTATGGTTTACTGAGCCTCTAAGCAGCTATGCCACTGTTTACTGAGCCTCTAAACAGCTATGCCACTTTACTGAGCCTCTAAGCAGCTATGCCACTGTTTACTGAGCCTCTAAGCAGCTATGCCACTGTTTACTGAGCCTCTAAGCAGCTATGCCACTGTTTACTGAGCCTCTAAGCAGCTATGCCACTGTTTACTGAGCCTCTAAGCAGCTATGCCAGTTTACTGAGCCTCTAAGCAGCTATGCCAGTTAACTGAGCCTCTAAGCAGCTATGCCACTGTTTACTGAGCCTCTAAGCAGCTACGCCACTGTTTACTGAGCCTCTAAGCAGCTACGCCACTGTTTACTGAGCCTCTAAGCAGCTATGCCACTGTTTACGGAGCCTCTAAGCAGCTATGGCACTGTTTACTGAGCCTCTAAGCAGCTATGCCACTGTTTACTGAGCCTCTAAGCAGCTGTGCCACTGTTTACTGAGCCTCTAAGCAGCTGTGCCACTGTTTACTGAGCCTCTAAGCAGCTGTGCCACTGTTTACTGAGCCTCTAAGCAGCTATGCCACTGTTTACTGAGCCTCTAAGCAGCTTTGCCACTGTTTACTGAGCCTCTAAGCAGCTATGCCAGTTTACTGAGCCTCTAAGCAGCTATGCCACTGTTTACTAAGCCTCTAAGCAGCTATGCCAGTTTACTGAGCCTCTAAGCAGCTATGCCACTGTTAACTGAGCCTCTAAGCAGCTATGCCACTGTTTACTGAGCCTCTAAGCAGCTATGCCACTGTTTACTGAGCCTCTAAGCAGCTATGCCACTATTTACTGAGCCTCTAAGCAGCTGTGCCACCGTTTACTGAGCCTCTAAGCAGCTGTGCCAGTTTACTGAGCCTCTAAGCAGCTATGCCAGTTTACTGAGCCTCTAAGCAGCTATGCCACTGTTTACTGAGCCTCTAAGCTGCTGTGCCACTGTTTACTGAGCCTCTAAGCAGCTATGTCAGTTTACTGAGCCTCTAAGCAGCTATGCCACTGTTTACTGAGCCTCTAAGCAGCTGTGCCAGTTTACTGAGCCTCTAAGCAGCTATGCCAGTTAACTGAGCCTCTAAGCAGCTATGCCACTGTTTACTGAGCCTCTAAGCAGCTATGCCACTGTTTACTGAGCCTCTAAGCAGCTATGCCACTTTTTAATGAGCCTCTAAGCAGCTATGCCACTGTTTACTGAGCCTCTAAGCAGCTATGCCACTGTTTACTGAGCCTCTAAGCAGCTATGCCACTGTTTACTGAGCCTCTAAAGCAGCTATGCCACTGTTTACTGAGCCTCTAAGCAGCTATGCCACTGTTTACTGAGCCTCTAAGCAGCTATGCCACTGTTTACTGAGCCTCTAAGCAGCTTTGCCACTGTTTACTGAGCCTCTAAGCAGCTATGCCAGTTTTCTGAGCCTCTAAGCAGCTATGCCAGTTTACTGAGCCTCTAAGCAGCTATGCCAGTTTACTGAGCCTCTAAGCAGCTATGCCAGTGTTTACTGAGCCTCTAAGCAGCTATGGTTTACTGAGCCTCTAAGCAGCTATGCCACTGTTTACTGAGCCTCTAAGCAGCTATGCCACTTTACTGAGCCTCTAAGCAGCTATGCCACTGTTTACTGAGCCTCTAAGCAGCTATGCCACTGTTTACTGAGCCTATTAGCAGCTATGCCACTGTTTACTGAGCCTCTAAGCAGCTATGCCACTGTTTACTGAGCCTCTAAGCAGCTATGCCACTGTTTACTGAGCCTCTAAGCAGCTATGCCAGTTTACTGAGCCTCTAAGCAGCTATGCCAGTTAACTGAGCCTCTAAGCAGCTATGCCACTGTTTACTGAGCCTCTAAGCAGCTACGCCACTGTTTACTGAGCCTCTAAGCAGCTATGCCACTGTTTACTGAGCCTCTAAGCAGCTATGCCACTGTTTACGGAGCCTCTAAGCAGCTATGGCACTGTTTACTGAGCCTCTAAGCAGCTATGCCAGTTTACTGAGCCTCTAAGCAGCTATGCCACTGGTTACTGAGCCTCTAAGCTGCTGTGCCACTGTTTACTGAGTCTCTAAGCAGCTATGCCAGTTTACTGAGCCTCTAAGCAGCTATGCCAGTTAACTGAGCCTCTAAGCAGCTATGCCACTGTTTACTGAGCCTCTAAGCAGCTACGCCACTGTTACTGAGCCTCTAAGCAGCTATGCCACTGTTTACGGAGCCTCTAAGCAGCTATGGCACTGTTTACTGAGCCTCTAAGCAGCTATGCCACTGTTTACTGAGCCTCTAAGCAGCTGTGCCACTGTTTACTGAGCCTCTAAGCAGCTGTGCCACTGTTTACTGAGCCTCTAAGCAGCTGTGCCACTGTTTACTGAGCCTCTAAGCAGCTATGCCACTGTTTACTGAGCCTCTAAGCAGCTTTGCCACTGTTTACTGAGCCTCTAAGCAGCTATGCCACTGTTTACTGAGCCTCTAAGCAGCTATGCCAGTTAACTGAGCCTCTAAGCAGCTATGCCACTGTTTACTGAGCCTCTAAGCAGCTATGCCACTGTTTACTGAGCCTCTAAGCAGCTATGCCACTGTTTACTGAGCCTCTAAGCAGCTATGCCACTTTTTAATGAGCCTCTAAGCAGCTATGCCACTGTTTACTGAGCCTCTAAGCAGCTATGCCACTGTTTACTGAGCCTCTAAAGCAGCTATGCCACTGTTTACTGAGCCTCTACGCAGCTGTGCCACTGTTTACTGAGCCTCTAAGCAGCTATGCCACTGTTTACTGAGCCTCTAAGCAGCTTCGCCACTGTTTACTGAGCCTCTAAGCAGCTATGCCAGTTTTCTGAGCCTCTAAGCAGCTATGCCAGTTTACTGAGCCTCTAAGCAGCTATGCCAGTGTTTACTGAGCCTCTAAGCAGCTATGGTTTACTGAGCCTCTAAGCAGCTATGGTTTACTGAGCCTCTAAGCAGCTATGCCACTTTACTGAGCCTCTAAGCAGCTATGCCACTGTTTACTGAGCCTCTAAGCAGCTATGCCACTGTTTACTGAGCCTCTAAGCAGCTATGCCACTGTTTACTGAGCCTCTAAGCAGCTATGCCACTGTTTACTGAGCCTCTAAGCAGCTATGCCACTGTTTACTGAGCCTCTAAGCAGCTATGCCAGTTTACTGAGCCTCTAAGCAGCTATGCCACTGTTTACTGAGCCTCTAAGCAGCTATGCCACTGTTTACTGAGCCTCTAAGCAGCTACGCCACTGTTTACTGAGCCTCTAAGCAGCTGTGCCACTGTTTACTGAGCCTCTAAGCAGCTGTGCCAGTTTACTGAGCCTCTAAGCAGCTATGCCAGTTTACTGAGCCTCTAAGCAGCTATGCCACTGTTTACTGAGCCTCTAAGCTGCTGTGCCACTGTTTACTGAGCCTCTAAGCAGCTATGCCAGTTTACTGAGCCTCTAAGCAGCTTTGCCAGTTTACTGAGCCTCTAAGCAGCTATGCCACTGTTTACTGAGCCTCTAAGCAGCTGTGCCAGTTTACTGAGCCTCTAAGCAGCTATGCCAGTTTACTGAGCCTCTAAGCAGCTATGCCACTGTTTACTGAGCCTCTAAGCAGCTATGCCAGTTTACTGAGCCTCTAAGCAGCTATGCCACTGTTTACTGAGCCTCTAAGCAGCTATGCCAGTTTACTGAGCCTCTAAGCAGCTATGCCATTGTTTACTGAGCCTCTAAGCAGCTATGCCACTTTTTACTGAACCTCTAAGCAGCTATGCCAGTTTACTGAGCCTCTAAGCAGCTATGCCAGTTTACTGAGCCTCTAAGCATCTATGCCACTGTTAACTGAGCCTCTAAGCAGCTGTGCCAGTTTACTGGGCCTCTAAGCAGCTATGCCACTGTTTACTGAGCCTCTAAGCAGCTATGCCACTGTTTACTGAGCCTCTAAGCAGCTATGCCACTGTTTACTGAGCCTCTAAGCAGCTGTGCCACTGTTTACTGAGCCTCTAAGCAGCTGTACCAGTTTACTGAGCCTCTAAGCAGCTATGCCAGTTTACTGAGCCTCTAAGCAGCTATGCCACTGTTTACTGAGCCTCTAAGCAGCTGTGCCACTGTTTACTGAGCCTCTAAGCAGCTGTGCCACTGTTTACTGAGCCTCTAAGCAGCTATGCCAGTTTACTGAGCCTCTAAGCAGCTATGCCACTGTTTACTGAGCCTCTAAGCAGCTGTGCCAGTTTACTGAGCCTCTAAGCAGCTATATGCCAGTTTACTGAGCCTCTAAGCAGCTATGCCAGTTTACTGAGCCTCTAAGCAGCTATGCCACTGTTTACTGAGCCTCTAAGCAGCTATGCCAGTTTACTGAGCCTCTAAGCAGCTATGCCAGTTTACTGAGCCTCTGAGCAGCTATGCCAGTTTACTGAGCCTCTAAGCAGCTTTGCCAGTTTACTATGCCGACATGCAGGTTTAATAACCAGAGAAACCCAAGCAGGAATCATGATTCTATCTCTTTTATTATTACCTTAGTACATGCAGCATGTATGATAAGTTCACATAACATTCAACATATGAATGTGTTGCATAATGTTGTAGCCATTGTATCTAACTTACCTGTATAATTAAACAGGTGTCTTTTATATGTATACTTTACTTGTCAAAACAAATATTATCAAATATTAAATATTCATTAAATCATTGTTCACAATAATTATTGAGAACAAAGAAAAAGACTTGTCGCAAATAAATATAAATATTAATATATTTCCTTAAAATAGCACAGAATGACACAAGTCAATGGTAATTTCAAATTAGTACATTGTAACATAACCATGGAAAATAATCACTCATGTTAGGCGTTGTCATATTGATCAAGGTTAACAGTTTATATCAATATTTTATCCTGGATAAACTATGTCGCTTGTATAAAATCAAAATTAATTAAGACAGAAGATAATGTTTTTCAAAATATGCCCAATGGCTTGATATGTAAGGAGGTGGTAACAATTTCAACAATTTGCTTTTTTTAAATCTTTAAACCATGCATACAGAATTATACATTGATGTCATCTAAGGTACACTTATTGCGCAACTGAACTTATTATTAAATGAAGAAATTCAAGAAAGCCAATATATTTTGATAATCGTTTTACATTTTAAATTAGGTATTTTATTTTTCTGTAGGGAATTTGATAGTTTATTGCGTTTTTGTAACTCCTCCCAGATTTTCATGAATAGATTATTTCATTGTCTTCCTTTCTATCAAAATAATTAAAAATTGCTTTTCCAATTTTTTTTTTTTATTTTCCCCCTCCTCCTACAGCAATTCTCTGTCTTGATAGTTCGTAAAATGAATTATAAAACAAGAGGGCCATGATGGCCCTATATCGCTCACCTGCATAAATTTGAACCAATAAAACACACTAAACACAACTGTTATTATGTTTTCTTTAGGATCCAAATGAAAACATGTGACAAATAGGATGGGCCAAATGCTGACCACTTGGTCATCATTTCAACAAACTTGATGAAATACATACATAATTTTACCCCAGGTTCAATATTTTTACGATATTTGTCTAGGATCAGCAGATGATGGTACATGCAAACTGATTCAAAACTTGTGGTTTCAGAGTCCAATTTGTACCAGTATTTCACTATATTTCTATGTAATACAAGTCTTAAGTAATCATACATATTTCTTATGTACAGCTTGTGACCTCCGGGGTGGGGTCAATTCTGACCCTTGGGACATCATCTGAAAAAACTAGAAATGTGTCCATGGGACATGGATGCCCCCACTGAAAACAATCAGTGTAAAACGTAACATTTTACGAAAAAGGGTCCCTAACTCTGGTAATACTGGGTCGATTTTGATGCCAAATTGCTATGCACATTTTGATATCATAGGTAAGCATCCTGTAGCGGTTGAAAAGAAACGGAGAAAAAATTGTGGTAGGAGATATACACACAAGATATTTTGACGTAAAATTTGACAAAAAAAGGGCCATAAGTCCAGTAATACTGGGTCAATTTTGACGACGAAACGATATGCACATCTTGACCTCATAGGTAAGCATCCTGTAAAGTTTCGAATCATGAACAGACACAAAAGATATTTTTACGTAAAATTTGATAAAAAAGGGGTCACAACTGCAGTAATACTGGGTTAATTTTGACTGTGAAATGATATGCACATCTTGACATCATAGGTAAGCCTCCTGTAAAGTTTTGAAGCAATCGGTTGAAAAATGTGGGAGTGAATAGACACTTAAGATATTTTGACATAAAATTTCACAAAAAGGGGCCATTACTCCGGTAATACTGGATTGATTTTGACGCTGAAACGATATGCACATCTTGACATCATAGGTAAGCAACCTGTGCAGTTTCGAAGCAATCGGTTAAAAAGTGTGGGAGGAGATAGACAAACAATATATTTAATTTAACGTGAAAACATTTCTCTGAAATTTTTCTGAAATCGAGCCAGTATTATAATAAGTTTTAGATTAGTATATTTTTAAAGTTTTCCAGCTTTTTTCCTTTCAGTTGCCATGGCAACCAGTTTTGCATGGATTTCCATAATTTGAACAATCTTGAGAAAAGACCACCCAAGTATCATTCCTGCGAAGTTTCGTCAAAATTGGCAAGCTGTTTCAGAGGAGATCGTTTGAAGCAATTGTGGATGGACGCACACACGGACGGATGTCTGGCGGAGGAAGAGTGATCACAATAGCTCACCCTTGAGCACTTCATGATCAGATGAGCAAAAATAATGGCCTAATCAAACTATTCAATGACATGTGTACTAGATATTCTACTAGATATTTCAAATACTGAAACGTAATTTTTTTTATCTTATCTCAGAACTATCACACAATGCCAATTGATGAATAAGTAAAGATTTAAATTTTATTAAATCTACCATGGATATACACATCCCCAAGAGGACATAAAACATTGCCTCAGATTATCTTACCCTTAATGTACATCATATGGCCTTGGCCTCCAAGGGCCAGGATAGGTTCCCACGGGGATGACATCTCATGTGAGGCAGGCAGTGAAATCTGGCATAAAATCTTTCCTTGTAGTGTGTCTCGGATTTGGACGTCTCCTTTACGTGTAACGGTCAGTAACTGAAACCAGTTTAAGTTGTCAGCTTCAAGCATCTTAATTATACAGTAGTGTACAGGGTTGATAAGCACCTTGATGATTAGATGCTACTTTACAAAGAACCTTCATTAAACGTGAGTTGCTAAGTGATTATATGGGATCTTAACTAAGGACCTTGATTATATGGCGAGATTCTCAGCACCTTGATTATATGGTGTGTTGATAAACACCGTGATTATATAGTGTGTTGCTAAGCACCTTGATTGTATGGTGTGTTGCTAAGCATCTTGATGATATGTGTGTTGCTAAGCACCATGATTATAGGGTATGTTGCTAAGCACCTTGATTATATGGTGTGTTATTAAGCATCTTGATTTTATGGTGTGTTGCTAAGCACCTTGCTTATATGGTGTATTGCTAAGCACCTTGATTATATGGTGTGTTGCTCAGCGCCTTGATTAGTTGGTGTGATTCTAAGCACCTTGATTATATGGTGCGTTTCTAAGCACCTTGATTAGACGGTGCGTTTCCAAGCACCTTGATTAGATGGTGTGTTTCTAAGCACCTTGATTAGATGGTGCGTTTCCAAGCACCTTGATTAGATGGTGTGTTTCCAAGCACCTTGATTAGATGGTGTGTTTCCAAGCATCTTGATTAGATGGTGTGTTTCTAAGCACCTTGATTATTTAGATGGTGCATTTCCAAGCACCTTGATTAGATTGTGTGTTTCTAAGCACCTTGATTAGATAATGCATTGCTAAACAGCTTTATTAGATATGATACGTATTATGGACAGTAAACAACGTTATTGCACTACTTAACAGGTACATCATATATAATACATTAACTAAATAAACTGATGACAACAATTAAATGGTGAGATAATATATAACGTAATAAATACATAGTGGTCTACTGACAACATCAAAGCTGAATTTACTGCAATATATACTGACATATTGCTATTTTTAAAATTGATGTTTGCAACAACAAAATAAGTGATGATGATCACATTTTCCCCACCAAGTCCTAATATCAAAACTTAAGATAATTTCATAGCATTCATGTTATGATGAATAATATAAAATTAGGAAAATGCTGACAGTGATAAACAACTAAATATGTAATTAAGACGATCATGTAATGTAGGTCAATGTCATTTAAGTTTTCCTGATAGAGATGTAACTGTGACCAGCATGGTCAAGGTCATATAAATGTTCCTGTTAAGATATACAACCAAATATGTAACTTTGAACAAACTATTGTTACAGAATTGCAAGAAATTATCAAAATGCTGAACTAAATGTTGCAAACGGCATAATGGAGCACTTTAATCATGCTTTAATCAATGTAAACACAAGAGTATGTTTAGTTTGTATTTTAATCAATGTAAACACAGAGGAAATCTGTAGTTTATATGTTAATCAATGTATATGCATAGTTTGTATTTTAATCAATGTAAATATAGAGCATATGTGTAGTTTGTATGTTAATCAATGTAAACATGGTAAACACAGAGTATGTGTAGTTGTATTTTAATCAAATTGAATGTAAACATGGTAAACAGAGAGTATATGTGTAGTTTGTATGTTAATCAATGTAAATGCCGAGGAAATGTGTAGTTCATATGTCAGTCATTGTGAACACAGTCACTGTTCATATGTTAATCAATGTAAACACAGTCTAGTGGTAGAGTGTGGCACACATGATCCAAACATCGTGGGTTCAATCCCCACCATAACCATATTCGTTGTGTTCCTGAGAGAGACACTTTATCTGCAATTGCTTCATGCTGATTCTACCCAGGAAGACAGCGAGAGTGATTATTATAAGTTCTGAGAGCTTCCGTTACAGTTGATATAAAGTATGGTTTTGTTTGTTTGTTTGTATGGTGTTTTACGTCATTTTCAACACATGTAAGGTTATATATGACGGTCGATTTTTTGTGGCGGAGGCAGACCACCCACTTTTCCTGGGTAGAACCAGTACTGTACACCTCCCACCATCCTTAGAATCGACACTTCCTCACTTACAAGTCGAGCTCCCAGTGGGATTGGAACCCGCAGTGGTGAGAGGCGAAGGTTAACAGCGCCATGTCTTTAACCATTCGGCCACGGAGACGCTCGATATAATGTAAATAAGTTTAAATTAAACAACATCATAATTATATGCACCTTTGAGTTGTGTCTTTGTCAGCTACCTCTGTAGCTCAGTGGATAAGACACTGGTTTAAGAGATACAGACCTCTGCCGCGTGTGGGCCTGCTCCCTGAGGGAGGCATGTCTAATGGGAAACCTCCTTCTTAATCTTATCTCCCTAAGAGGTTGCTGTCCCAATTTAATATTTTACAGGACATAAAACCCTATTTCATTTCTCTGTCATCAAGTCACTGCAGGTTATGACAAATTGAACTGAAATGACATGGGTTTAACACAGCACCAACACAAGAAAAGTTATATGGTGCCAAATGGGAATGAACATGTCAGCCTCATCCTCCATTTGCATCATGAGTAGGACAAACTAGAACGTGACGCGATCGGACAAAATGCGACGGGACGAGACAAAAATGTGTTACGTGACAATGTGATTCCTACATAGCCCTACTTCACTTTGCAATAGTGGGGTATACAAATGACAAAATGAACAATGTATGACAAAACAATATATAGAGTTTAATAACCAGTGTTTTTGAGATACGGGAAATATCTCCAGAGGGAGAAAAATGGCTCCGATATAAGAACGAATGCAAAGCATGGGTTCTTATATATCGGGAGCCATTTCTCTCCAGAGGGAGATATTTAACGTATCTCAAAAACACTGGTTGTTAAACTACATATTACATATTTTAAAATGATATTTTATTAAAATTTCTAATGATTCACGCCTTTTTACACCAGTTTGCATGAGAACGCCAAGACAACGTTACGTCATACAAACAAAACAAGTGGAACCGGAACACTTCGTTAATTTCCATAATCGGTATTCCCTAGTGGCGGAATCTGATGACGACATCCGACAAACAATCGGAACGTCATTTGGCATTCCTGCCACTGACTAAAAAGGCCGAGCAATGTTCCGTATTGCGAAATATCTCCCACTGGGAGATATTTTATAGTACAGCAAACGGGTAGATATAGCTTTTCTATTCCCAGTATTTCCTATACAAATCACAGACAAATATGTAATATTACATATTACACACTATGTACAACATGTTAAGTACCTCTTGTATACCCTTTAACAAATAAGTATTCTGTTTAGTCTGATAAAACATGTGTCCCTATAATGGATGAACATTTCTTCTTTTATTTTGTATAACATTTATATCCGATGTACCATACTATTTAAATAACTTTTTTTGACAATATGACGGTTTAAACCATCACATTTGATTTATTATCGGGATTGACTTCAGTAACTCCCAATGTTATGTCAAGATGAAATGACAATAAACTGACATCGAAACACAGCAAATACTAATATATTCGGAATTGTTTATCACTGTGAAACTATCACGCATGGCAATTATATTTTAATACCAGTTATTAAATTTGTCAATGTCAACGAAATATGTTACAGGAATGTAACAAAAATCTGCCTAAATTAAGAATTTTTTAAAAATATCAACTTTTTTACTGTTTACTGTTTACTGTTTTGACAACAAATAGAAAATGCAATAAATTCATAACTTTCACATGACATCATCAAAATAATTTGACCAATCAGTGATCAGTAAAATAAAACAACTCCACATTCTGGTACTGGGTAAACTCGGTGTTTATGTTTGATGCTCAACTGACTTTAGCCCTTTATAAAACTAACTTGTAGTGCAATTATCTTAAAAGCTTTATTTTTTGTGTACAGCTACCCGGTATGTACCTTCTTTCGGTGCTGCCTGATTTTAAAACACCAATATGGATACATTTAATTTAAATTATGGTACAATATTTTGATTTTTAAAACAGAGATTGAGGATAACATCTGAGTAAACCCCTTTACTTCACATAATGTATATCACAACATCTCGGAAATATGTAACTAATGACAGGATGTGACCGTGGGACTGGTGGTAATGACCTTGGTAGACATTAATCATTGCTTTTGAATTAAAGGCTCATTATAATAATATCAAATGCTACTTTGCATTAATTTTATTTACGAGAAATGAGCAGATTTATACATCATATTTAAACGCTCGTTTATATTTTGGTGATACATCAAGTCCAACCCGAGGTGTAAGAGTTTTTATCAGAACCGAGGCTGATATTCTGATCGATATGCAGAATATACAGAGGGTTGGAATTCCCTCTTTGAACCGAATACCCATGATAGATTCTTTTTCTTGCATATCAGAGACATGTTGTGCATTGATGCAACCAGCTATTAACGTTTTGCATGCTTTCCTGCATACCGGATGTTGGTGCGGGCATGACTTTTATCTTTACCCATAAAGATATGACTTTCCACCCCCATGTAAAACGTGGATAGCCTTATCCGATATGCAAGAAACAGTGCTCTGCCGCTTACACATTAGCAAATAAAATTATAAGCACACAAAACCCCATAAAAGTAATGTTTCCTTTGAAAGATTAAACAGTACTTGTTTATGGTCAATCATAAATAAAATGTGACAATTATAAGCAATCGCTAGTTTATCCAGGAGGGATAAGGAAATATCACCCTCAGGGTAGGCATTTTAGCCAGAGACTTGGCAGAAGGGTAACCCCTTGGGTCAGTTTTCCTTATCTAATATGGCTTCTCAGGACATTCCTTATATTTCTCTAAAGTCTCTTGTCGCAATATATCAAACTTTTAACTCTCCATCATTATCATAACCTTCAATATATACTGAAAGGAAAAAGAAACACTACACGGGAATTTCCGCTATATATTGTATACACTGCGCACTTAATTCCATATATATTCCAAGGAAATCCCAAGATGTTTTGCAAAAAAAACAGTTGCAGTTACAGACCCAGTTGCGTTCAAGTACCCTAAAAATGCATTCCGTTTGCGTTTCGTTTGCGTTCCGTTTGCGCTCCGTTTGCATTCCGTTTGCATTTCATTTTTATGAATGCATTTTTTAAAATGCAAGTCATTTGCGTTTTTGAATGCATTCAGCGTTTACAAACGAAACTATGCGTTCATTTAAATGCACGAAACGAACGCAACATAATGTGTGCGTTTAAATGCACAAACGGAGAAAATGCATTTGCGTTCGTTCGTTCAGCGTTTACCAATCGCAACATTTCTGACGATTAAACTACGCATGGTATCCACCAATGCGGTTCTTACCACGAGTCGGCGACTAATGTTTGTGATCATATTGAAGAATGTGTCCTTTGGTTGACATTATTTGATGGTGCACATTGATGATTATTCTGTTTTCTTCCGGGTTTATGTTATTTTCATCAAAAATTTAACATACTTGACACTATATAAAAATATGCCGTCTGATTTTACTAACATTATTTCAGTTTTATAATGAAATAATATAAAATTTGTGCTACACAATAAATACATTTCCTATTTTAAATCGGTAAAAATGAAAGTGTAATCGTGCTTAAAAACACACACCATTTACACAGTGTATTTCTTTATATTAAGTTAATGCAAAACGCACTTCGTTTAAATCGAGACTTCAATTATGTACTCAAAAGGATAATATTGAAAGTTATCCGAAATAGCGAAATGCATTTGCATTCGTTTCGTTCGTTTCGTTGGGTTTGTTTCGTTCGTTCCGTTCGTTTTGAGCGTTTAACTGGGTCTGTAGTTGGAGAAAGGACACAACTGTGATGTTGTAAATGTTTTAGTTACAGTCCAATGTCACATTGTAACAAGAAATTCATAAATGTTGAAGTTCTTTGAAAAATTGAGCCAGTTCAGTACTGTATTTAACATAAAGAGTTTGCAACATTTTGCATGCTAAGTTCGCCAAACGCGTACTCTGTCAATAATGAAACATTGCAGGAATACTATTCGCTGTGTTAAGTGTTGTTTTAGTCTTTTTTCCAAACGGAAAGATCTTACGTAGCCATGTGTGTACCATTCGATTAACAGCAGCATATATATTGTACATACAATATATAGCGGAAATTTCCATGTCGTGTTTCTTTTTCCTTTCAGTATATATAATAAACTTAATACAATCAACTCAATACAACCAAGTTATCTCTTGTTTGTGTTTGTTGCTTCCAAGAGATCTCCTTTTCAGTATTAAAAAGACATTCACACTAGCGTTTGTTTAGTGCTGTGTGGTGGTTGTAAAACGTTTGCCTGACTTCAAAGAAGTAGCATTATTAATTATTATTATACCTCATGTCAATCCCCCATGTTAAATTCCCATAGACTACTATTTAACATTTCGCGCTGTCGTACTCTGTAGTAATGTCACACCCTAGCGTGACGTCACTGGAGGGCAGCATTTTTTTGAATGTTACCCTCCCAATTGCAACATCTCGGAATCAATGTATGTCTAATGATAAAATCCGATGTCACAGTCAATTTATAAACAGATATTGAGTTTTTCCATGAGTAACACGTTATGCACAAATGAATCGGTGAAACTTTATTCGTACATGTACATGTATTACATGTATTATGTTATTTATATTTTTAAAATGTTGATGAATGTGCATTTTTTAAGATATGAATTATGTTTTTGTTGACCATAATGTGTTACTTAAATCAAAACTGGTTAATAAATAAAAACATTCTCTTTTCAACGATGGGTCTGATTTTACATGTTTCATTTTTAACCCCCACAATTTTTTTATTTTTTTCGGTATATTGCATCCCAGTTAGGATGACAGTTAGGGCTTCGCCTCGGTCAACATTATTTTCCTCAGGCTGACAATATCTACTGTCACCCTCACAAGGATGCAATATTTATATACTGGTCCTTTGGGATCATCCAGCTCAGTCTATCTTTCGGACTTTAGCCGGTGCTAGCGGGCATGAGAGGTGTTGCACCTTATATTACCACTCATGAACAGACTCAATAAAACTGAATCTGCTACTGTTTTCTCTTGTCTGTGTTTTTGCTTCCCAAAAAATGATCCCCTTTTCAGTATTTATATATTTAAGTACATGATATGTAATTCTACAGAAAAAAGCACTTTATGTAGTACATACCAGATCTGGATGGGCAGTAAATGGCTGCAGCATGGTCACCGTGTCATTGTCACTCTCAACTCTGGAATATAGACATTTATATATACTTCATTTCATACTGCTATAATAGGCTTTCTTTGTTAGTTTGGTGTTTAACGTCATTTTTCAGCACATTTTAGGCTGTATATGATGGTGGATCTTTTTGTGGTGGAGGCAGACCACCCTCTTCAGTCCTGTGTAGAACCAGTACTGGTTACCTCTCACCAGCCTTTAGAATCTACAAGTCAAGACCCCAATGGGATTCAAAAGCTCAGCATACACCAGGCCTTGAATTCACCAACCATTCTTGAGAATATTCGCAGACTTAAGCCCAAGTATGCAAATTTCAATCATAAATATTTCTTATAAGTTTACAAAATAAACGTTCATAACAATCTGTGATGTATAGATATGATCAATACTAATAAATAGCAACTTCTTACGATTGTTTATTTTTGAAGATCATGCAAATATTTGTGAACAAATTTTCAGTACTTGAGCTCAAGCCCAAGAATAGTTTGAGGAATGGTTGGTGAATTCCAGGCCAGGGGTTCTGCCCATGAGTTCACAATCATAATGCATACATGTACATGATATACAGTTACTGGTAATTGACAATATATATTTATGCATGAATTGACTGATTTATATTCATATACTTAAATTTTATGAATTGATCAACTTGGAGTGTTGAGTATAAGAAACAAGAAGAATACAAACGAACAAACACAACTAGAGAGAAGTAATAAAAAAACATAAACAGAAATATCCCAATTCTGTGAAAAGTTTTAACATAAATAATATAATATAATAATTATTAAGAGATGACAAAATATATAAACAAACAAATCAATACCGCATTATTCAATATAATGTATGAATATTCAATATCACTAGTTAATTGTTAATTGTTTTCGTTTAAATTGTTACTGAATCATAATACAGGTTTTTATTTTTTGTGAACACTTTTGTTTCCATTGTCAATATTGTTGCGTTGCTATAAACTTGTATATATTAAGTTTTTAACCACACAGTTTTCATGATATCATATAAATATTTCATATTAATCAAAGTCAACCCAAATGGTACCAATTTAAAAGCGATTTGTCATTAATTCAACCAGGCATATAAAATCTCTTTGTCATGGTTTATTGTTGAATGTTTAACATGTTTGACCCCATTATGACTTCTCAGCTAAAATATTAAAAACAAGTTAGTGACACACGTCTTAAATTTTGAGAATTTCAGGGCCCCGTTTTATTAAACATCTTACGATAAGTCTCAAATTTTAAAATCTTTCTTTTTCTTCACCAAAGCATTCAATGTAGACAGTTATTTGTGCACGTAGTCCAGAACTATCCCATGTAATTTAAGAAATTGAAATGACATTTATTTGAAAAGTGTAATTTATAGTGAAGCATATAAGAAATTGATTTACGATCAAAATGGTCGTAAGTTTGTTTTTTCCATAAAACGGAGCCCAGATTTATGTGCATATTTGATCAAATACTGTGTACGTGCAGAAAATGATATTGCTGATATGAGTGTAGATAATGTTATTGCTTATATGAGCGCCATGAATGATATTGATATTGCTTATATGAGTGCAGATAATGTTATTGTTTAAATGAGTAGACCGAATGGCACTGCTTGTATGAGTACAGAGAATGATATTGCTGATATGGGTGCAGATACTGTTACTGCTTATATGAGTGCCATGAATGATATTGTTTAAATGAGTGCAGAGAATGATATTGCTTATATGAGTCCAGATAATGATATTGCTTGTATGGGTAGACAGAATGGCACTGCTTGTATGAGTACAGAGAATGATATTGCTTGTACAAGTACAGAGGGAGCTCTTATTAATATGATTGAAGAGAATGATACTGATTTATGAGTGCAGATAATGCTCTTGTATAAAGATATAGACTGCAGAGAAGGTTATTGTTTTTGTAGAGAATAATATTGTATATATGAGTGCAGACTGGTCAAAAAAATGATATAGCATTTTGAGTGAGACACTATCTGTATATAAACATCAGTATCATACTGGTTTCTCAAACAGCAAACTTGGTAGAGAGCCATCAGTCTATGCTACATACAAAATATTAGACCTCTAGTTACTGTTCTTGAAATACTTTTTATAGATTTTCCTGGATAACATGATATAAAACTATGACCCCAGCAATGGAGCCGCGATGGAGCCAATCTGACCCCAGAGGCACCATTTGAAACATGGTTGAGGACCAGAAGCTAAAGTTACAAGCCAATCTGACCCCAGAGGCACCATTTGAAACATGGTTGAGGACCAGAAGCTAAAGTTACAAGCAATATCTGTGAGCTATATGCCTTGTGGTTTCAGGGAAGATGATTTTTCAAGTTTTTCTCTAGTTAAATCAAATCCAAATTTGACCCCAGGGTAACCATTTGAACAAACTTGGTTGAGAACCATAAGCTTATGCAATCTGTAAACTATTAGACCTTTAGCTCATGTGGTTTCAGACATGAAGAATTTTTTATACATTTTCCTGTATAATTACAT
The DNA here is from genome assembly GCA_037043455.1 of Cyrtodaria siliqua. Taxonomy (NCBI): domain Eukaryota; kingdom Metazoa; phylum Mollusca; class Bivalvia; order Adapedonta; family Hiatellidae; genus Cyrtodaria; species Cyrtodaria siliqua. The sequence continues at coordinate 268,027 of JAWPHD010000491.1, forward strand.
AAAACCATGACATCTGGGGCAGATTCTAATTTTATGCCGGGATCACCATTTTAACAAACTTGGTACAGGACCAAAAGTTTATTATACATGGAAAATATCAGAGGTCTAGGCTTTGTGGATCATGATTTTACTATTTTAAATATCAGCGACCCAATTAATAAATGTAAGATTCTATATGCAAACTTACGGCAGGGATATAACGTTTGGATGTAAATTAAGTCCAGGTCCGGTGGCAACGGAGTAGAGGGCACTGTTAGCACACATGACCAGAAGGTATGCCCCCGTCTTGGTGGGGTAGGGTGGATACTCTCCGACATCCTGTGGGTACATGGAAGGGTCGAGGAACTTCAGCTGAACAATGGCAGAATCATCCCTGATATTGACAACACCACGCTGGGTACCTGTTTCCAAAAAGTAATCATACGTTCTTAAAGTTTTAATTTCATTTGATGATCGAGATCTTAAACAAAGTTTAGAGTTTTATAGTTAGGTATTTATTAGCAGAAAAGTATACCAAAACTTTGAAATATGTTTTAACTTTCTTTTTAAAGTTGACTTAATTTTTTAGACCTAAATCAGTTGCTAAAAGTTATAAGCCTCTGATAGTGTGTTGTAACATAACCACATCCAGTTTTATAAGTATTGGTTATTAGATTTGTATTGGGATATATGCACTCTAGGAGCGCAATATGGTTAATGCGAAAGAACGAGTGTATATATCCCAATACAAATCTAATAACCTTTTTATTGTATACGCAATTTTAAATTAGAACAATAAAATACGTTGTAACATTTAATTTTCAACAATTTTTTTTATTTAAAACAAACATATTGTCATTACACAGTGGGAATTTTCACAATGAAATCAACATTGTTTACATCACGTGACATACTTTCTTTGACATGAACAGAAACTTGTACCAATCATGAACGAGTATACATTACACACCCATTATGACTTTACTTCACGTCAATATGGGCGAATATTGATGTTTCCTGTTACATTGAAAACAAACAGAGATTGTAATTGCCTATGCATATAGTAGTGTTTGGGACATGATCCTATATATGACCTTACACAGTCAGGAATAAAAGTCTATCCTCTTATCTCCTAGAAGGTGGTTCAAACATAACGTTTAGTCAAATGTAGCACCTATTGACACAACTTACTGGAGCACTTGTTTCAATCAAATAATAATTTTATATACATTACTGAACTTTACTGCATTATACATGTTATACAGCAGGGAATTTTAATGGTAACTTAAAATTCATTAAAACAAAGAAGCATTCTCCCTGTGATTTGTTTTGTATATTTAAATGCAACATCTAGTAATTTAATGTATTTCGATGCAAATGAATAACTGTGTCTGTGCATGAATTTTTATACAGGTATGTATATGAAACTAACGCCCTTGTAAATAAAACAACTGCGGAATGTTTATTATTCCAAATAGGACACTTGTAGTTAATGTTTCTTTGTTAAAAACAAAGGTGAGCAAACATATTACAACTTCTTGCGCTTGATAAGCACATATTTCAAGCATCAAGAGGGCATAGATCCAGAGGAATCAAAGCAATTCATCTTGAAGTCTGTTTTTTTTAACAATGTAAAGCTATGAAGAAATACTACCACCTACCCATATATCTGTCCCATATCACTACGTTGCCATTCTCCAGGCCTACAGCGATCACATTTGTGTCTGGGGAGACTTCTGTGCACGTGATTTTGCACGTGAACGGCCACACAAGGTCAGGCTTGAACTCTACATCTGAAAACAGAAATTAAAATTAAATTTGGTGATATGTGAGGTAACTTTCAGCCTTTCAGTAATAGATGAATATTAACAACATAATATTATCTTCCCAAATAATGGTTCACATTGTATCAAGAGTTTAAAAAGAAAAGAAAATGAATCCAACTACTCTTTGAATAGCAGCTCTAGTGCTTTGAAATATTAGGCTCTTCCACCTCCGAAATCCTGTTACAGGAACACATGGCAATATTGGCCCTTAAATAACTCAGCATGGCACTTTTACGTTTGTTTTTTCAAAACAATTGGATTTCATGCAAATGATATTTTATAATTTCTCAAATAGTTTAAAACAAATGATTTTGACATATTATAAATTTTTGAGAACATTGAGAACAATGTGTAAATTAAAGGTGCAAAATCAGAAATTGGGACTAAATTTGTTTAAAAAAATAAAAAGCTATGAAATGACCAATTTAAATTTGAAATGGTTCAAAGATATAGACAAAACATTAACAGTTTCCTATATAACACCGCACAATAATTTATATTGATAAATTAAAACAAGTCACGTGCCTGATATATAAAGTGCCTTCTTGGTCGGAGGGTTAACAATGTTGTATTTTAAACCTTCTCGCCTCTTACCGTTGCGGGTTCGAATCCCACTGGGTGAGAAAGTGTCGATTCTTACGGATGGCGGGAGGTATAAAAAACTGGTTCTCCCTAGTAATAGGCGGGTGGTCTGCTTCCATCACAAAAAAATTGACTGTCATACATAGCCCAAACAGTGATGACAAATGACGTTAAACACCAAACAAACAAACTTATCAGGTTAGTAGAGGAATTCCCCTCATCATGATTAGCTGTCACATGGACTACTTCGAAAATACTGTGTCGGTGAATTTTTTAAGATTGCTGCGTGAAATGATCACATTAAAGCGCATACATCAAATTAATGCAAACATTTAACCATTTTCTAAACACCAGTTAGCTGCTGAATCCATCAGTATTTTTGTTACATCGTTGGTCATTGCATAACTACAGCAATCAACCAACAATTATTTTTAAAGGTGACATAGCAACTTAGTCACATAGCTGTAAGGCACTGTGTCACATTAAGAATAATATATTATTATTAACAGAGACGGATTGCAATTGGCAAGCAATTGAAACTGATGAATAAGTACATGAACCCGTTTATCAAGACCTATTTATGAAGATTGAAAGCTTTTAATGTGATGCTGATTTCTTAGCAATGGGGCTAAGTTATTGTATTTGGTGGGGAGAGAATTTCTACAGGTAACTGTAAATCACTGTTAGCCATACAATTTCATGTGCAAAGTGTGATATACAAATTTTCTTCAGATTATGAGGCCCACCCAATAAAGCATTTGTGACCAGTACACATAATAACACATTAATTTAAAGAATGTTGTATATTTATTGTGTTGTGCTCTGATTTTTGGTCTAAAAACAACTAAGAAATACCAGATAAGTTTTGTATTTAAAAGCTAAATTATGAACATATATTTCTTCATTAAAGTAAATTACAAAGTGTTGTTAAGTTTTTCTTACCCTCAATATAGCAATGCTATACAAATAAAAAACTAAGAGCGGGCCTCAATTTATATACAGGAGTTGATCAGCCATGAAGCGTGCTGGCTGTAAATATTCAAGCTTCTCATGCTTTTTCAATGACCAAGTAGCGTTGGGAAATGTGTCTTTCTAAAGGGACAAATTGCAATCTATGAAATATTACGGAAGTTCATGCATGAGTGATTTTTATATCTGCAACCCACATTATGCGTATATTTTAGTTTGGTATATTGAAGGCAATATTTGAAAACTTTACATGATGAAAATATACCGAACATGGGATTTTTTCTAGTTTGGTATAACATGTCTTAAAATCCTTGATTCATATTAGCCGAAAGGTTCTTTGAGTGCAGGAGTTAAATCAAAAATAATTTCTAAAACAGTTCAAAACAAATGATTGTGAGCATTATACACCTAAGTGTTAAGTAGTCTGCATCGCTAAATTAGTATAACCTTCCATTTTCTATTTCTCCCGATTTTGAAAATAATAAAATAATACAGTTTAAAGTACAAACGCATTAAAATAATCAATCAAGGTACATCAGTTTAACGCTACGGTAAAGATTTGTTTGTGTCCTTGGAATGCAAAGAGTGCATGAGGGTAAAAACTAAAACACTAATGCATAGATATAAGTCTTAACATGCTTGAATGAATCATTATTTAATGCATACAACAATATGTAAAGGTAAGACATAGATTTTTCTTTTTCAAGTACGACATGTTCAGACTCGACCCGTGTTATTCTCGAAACTGAGCTTGCTGCTTGTTGTTCTGATAGAAATGTTTGGTATCCTAGAAGCTCGACAATAAGTTGAACTTTACATTAGAAATAATGGTTGTATTTTTTTGGCAATGGTCAATACAGAAACATCCCAGAGTGATTTATTGATGCAAATTATCTTTAAAGCTACAATGGCAATCTTATAGTGTAACGATGCCTCTGTCAATGATGCCTCTGCAGGTTTTTTTCTGTTTTTGAGTAACAGGTGAAGCTTTAAAAGTAGGAAGATATTTTATAGATTTTCCTTTTGTTGTTGTATTGGGGATTGCTAAAACTAGTCATTCAGTGAGTAATGGCCCACCTACAGGCTACAGAAGAAAGCCCTGTTCTTTCAATAATACCTCTGTCAAAATCTCAAAAGAAAGGTACATTATCTGATTTTGAAGAAAAATACCTTTTGGGCTTCACACTGTGTTGATACAAATTAGGTGAACCGTAAAAAAAATGAGTTTGCTGGTTTCCCTACCTACCTACCCAATGGAATGAAAAAGGACTCTTCCCAGAACTGTGTATGGCAATTCTATATAATTAATTGTTAGCTATGATCTTTAAAAAAAAAAATCTTTAATTTCACAAGTATTTTACTGTGTATAAGAAAAAAAAGCACCTACCTTACATACCCACTTATGAAAACCTGGGTCAGGAAAAAGCAAATTATTTTTTAATGATGGCCATAAGAATAAATTTATACCAGTTTTTATCCCAAAAATATCCCATGGATAACCTCAATAAAATGACGGCTGATAGTAGCTTTAAATAGCAATCTGCTTTACCTTTTTACCGCATAACAATGTAAGGGTACATTACCTTTGGAAGTCTTTATAAGAGAATACTGTAACAAGTTGGTAGATCCTGGCCACCATACTGCTATGGATGTTGGGCGACCTGAAAATAAACAGCAAGCAATGCAATATTGAGTTATTTAGATCAGGAGTTATCCTAAAGATAACTTTGAGAACTTTGAGAACAGTCTGCTCTGATGTTCAAAAGCACCACTGGGGTGTAATCTGGTTAAATTGTTACCTTCCTATACCGATACCAGTGATACAAACATATGCAGTAATTATTCTTATTAATTAACTACTTAATAATTATCTGCCGTGGTTTGCAGGAAACTGCATGCATCATATGGTAAAATCAAGGCTAATATAGAGAGAAACTCGGCCAATTATGAAAACTTGGCCAATATGAAATTCAAGCAATCTGACTGGATAAGTCAGGGCTTTGTTCTCTTTAAGGATGCCATTTTGAAAAACAAAACAAAAACATCACAGCTTTTCGATGTTAAATTAGTTCGCCTATGTAATGTAGACAATCAAAAGAATTGAGGTTTGATTATTTGTAAATTCGGTTACATCGACTGAAATATAGCTATTATCATGTTTGTGTGTGATTTTTCCACGCGCGGTAACAGCGGAAGTAACAGACAACAACAACATTGAACGAAGGTGACGCAATTCTGGGCATTCTGGCAAATGATATGCTGCGATACACACAGCTGAATTCAGGGGCGTACCTGGGCATACTCCTATACGCCCGTGTGTATAACTCAGAGTTGGGTGTTGGAAAAATGAAAAGCTAAAAATACAAAAAATGCAATAGCAAGTGAAGCCGAAGAGAGGTTAAAAATCAAAGAAAAAATAATGACTGGAGAATTAGGACAGCTTCAAAATATGTTTCTAAATCGCTCAAAACTACTTATTTAGGGTCCAATTTTTCAAAAATATTCCAGGGGGACACCTCCCACACCTTCCCCCGTGCCTATACCCAAAAACACTCCAGGTACGCCCCTGGAATTGCAGATTTATTTGAATCAGATACTTGTTATTAAAGGTTACATTGAACATATACCTCTTGTTTTTTTCTTACCTGTAAATGGTATTTAAAACATAGGAATAAAGAGAGATATTAAGCAGTTAATAAAAATGTCATTAATTAACTCCGCCTTTGGCCAATATGACAGTCCTTGGACCAATAACTGGGCCAATATGAAAACACTTAATAATAACATCATAATATTAATAATTAGGCAGTTTTATTGAAGATTAATGAACGATAGCTGGCAAATGCGTTATTTAAGAAACAGAATATTGACTACGGCAAACTTTCATGTACTATTATATCCTCTTTCTTTGGAAATCCATTGAAAACAAAAAATGTCATTAGCACGAAGAGTGGGCGAATTTGTATTTTTTTAGCTCTACTGGCCAAGGGCCAGCAGAGCTTATGGGATGGTGTGTTGTCCGTCGTCCGTCCGTCCGTCGTCCGTCCGTCGTCCGTTAACTTTTCTTCAAACGACTTCTCCTCAGAAAGCGCTTGGCTAATTTTGACCAAACTTCACATGGATGATCCTTAGATGAATGCTTTTTAGATTTGTTAAAATTAGGTCAGCACTACATCCAAGATGGCTGCCATTACCATATATGGTCGAAACCTTAAAAAATCTTCTTCTCCAGAACCGCTGGACAGATTTCAACAGGTTTTCTTTTAAAATGATCGCCAACGCCTAGACTATCAAGTTTGTTCAAATAAAGTCCCCGGGGTCAAAAATGGCCGTGCCCCGGGGGGTCCAAAGTTTGTATATTGAGGTTTTGCATGTTTTACATATAGACATATAGGAAAAAACTTTAAAAAATCTTCTTATCTGAAACTACAAGGCACAGAGCTCTCATGTATTACATGTAGCATCAGCTTTTGGTTCTCTACTAAGTTTGTTCAAATGGTGCCCCTGGGGTCAAATTTGTCCCCGCCCCGGGGGTCACAGTTTTACATAGACTTATATAGGATTTTTTTTAAAAAAATCTTCTTCTCGGAAACAACAACAGCCACAGGTTTGATATTTTGCATTTACTATAAGCTTATGGTCCTTTACCAAGTTTGTTCAAATGGTGAACCTCGGGTCACATTTGTCCCCGCTCCAAGGGTCACATGTTTTACATAGACATGTATAGGGAAAAACTTAAAAAATCTTCTTCTCTGAAACTGCAAGAGCCAGAGGTTTAATATTTTGCATTTGCTATAAGCTTGTGATCCTCTACCAAGTTTGTTCAAATGGTGACCCAGAGGTCACATTTGGCCCCGTCCCGGAGGTCACAATTTTACATTAAGGCTTGTATAGAGAAAAACTGAAAAAAATCTTCTTCTCTGGAACCACATGGCACAGAGCTGTCATGTATTACATGTAGCATCACGTTATGGTCCTCTACTAAGTTTGTTCAAATGGTGACCCCGGGGTCTAATTTGTCCCCGCCCACGGGGTCACAGTTTTACATAGACTTATATAGCTGGTTTTTTTTAAATCTTCTTCTCGGAAACAGCAAGAGCCAGAGGTTTGATATTTTGCATTTAGTATAAGCTTATAGTCCTTTACCAAGTTTGTTCAAATGGTGACCCTCGGATCATATTTGGCCCCGCTCCAAGGGTCACAGTTTTACATAGACTTATATATATATATATATATAGGGGAAAAAAATCTTCTCTGAAACTGCAAGAGCCAGAGGTTTAATATTTTGCATTTACTATAAGCTTATGGTCCTGTACCAAGTTTGTTCAAATGGTGACCCTCGGGTCACATTTGGCCCCGCCCCAAGGGTCACATGTTTTACATAGACATGTATAGGGAAAAACTTAAAAAATCTTCTTCTCTGAAACTGCAAGAGGCAGAGGTTTAATATTTTGCATTTGTTATAAGCTTGTGGTCCTCTACCAAGTTTGTTCAAATGGTGACCCAGGGGTCACATTTGGCCCCACCCCGGGGGTCACGGATTTACATAGGCTTGTATAGGAAAAACTGAAAAAAATCTTCTTCTCTGGAACCACATGGCACAGAGCTCTCATGTATTACATGTAGCATCAGCTTATGGTCCTCTACTAAGTTTGTTCAAATGGTGACCCTGGGGTCAAATTTGTCCCCGCCCCGAGGGTCACAGTTTTACATAGACTTATATAGGACTTTTTTTTTTAAAAATCTTCTTCTCGGAAACTACAAGAGGCAGAGGTTTGATATTTTACATTTATTATAAGCTTATGGTCCTTTACCAAGTTTGTTGAAATGGTGACCCTGGGGTCACATTTGGCCCCGCCCCAAGGGTCACATGTTTTACATAGACATGTATAGGGAAAAACTTTAAAAAAAATCTTCTCTTAAACTGCAAGAGCCAGAGGTTTAATATTTTGCTGTTGCTATATAAGCTTATGGTCCTTTACCAATTTTGTTCAAATGGTGACCCTGGGGTCACATCTGGCGCCGCCCCGGGGGTCACAGTTGTACTTAAATGCTTGTTTTAAATTTTTTAATATCTTTATTTTTTTATTATTTTTTTTTTTTTTATATTTTCTTTTTTATATATATATATATATATATATATATATATATATATATATAAAAAAAAATTTATTTATTCATTATTTAATTTTTTATTTTTTTTTTATTTTTTTTTTTTTTTTATTTTTTTTTTTTTTATTTTTAAATTTTTATTATTATTATTTGTAATTATTTTTTTTATTTTTTTATTTTTATTTTTTATTTTTATTTTTTTATTATCTCTACTGGCCAACTTGGAAAACCAGCCAGATCGGACCAGTAATGACGGAGTTATGCCTCTTGATTTAGTTAAAAATGCTATATTTTGCCTCTTTAAGACGATAGTCACTCGCTCCATTGATGTCATAAGAGCCATATTAGCCAGTAGAGCGTCCACAGGCCCTCTTGGGCCTCTTGTTTTAAACTGAATGGCAAATAGTGATATAATACAAGATACATGAATTGAATTGAGGCTTTACAGCACATCAACACTAAAAGGTAAATGGTGCCAACAGGAATGAATATTCCAGGCTCACTCTAGATATCTAGATAAACATATGCAGAATGGGCCTATAACCATCCACCTGCAGAAATGCAGAGCTGTTGCAAATTCTATTGTAAAAACACACCATTTTTAACTGGAGCCACGATCGTTGTTTTTTGCCAACTCTCAATTTGCAACAACACTTGAAACAATACAGTGATGATGATGAAGACCTTTACTGAACATGACAAAAATGAACATGAATTCGGGGGCATTTTACCCCTCTGCCTGGATAAGCAGTGGTCCTATTCTTGCCTGGGAACCACAGGGAGCACAAGATACATGAAATGTCTAAAAAAATGTTCTGTAACCATGATTACTATTCTAATGTCCTTTAAATACAAGACCTCGGTCTGAGGGTGTCTCGCCCACTGCAGCAAACCGGATATGAAATATTTTATTAAATTTGTGCTTAAATGATGTCCACCAAAGACAACACTTCATATGACCAAGTATCAAACAAATAAAAGCGAGGTAATCATAAGAAGTTTAGTTACTGAGGTTAAGTGGTTTAGATAGGGTGTAGTTTTGGGAAAATAATGCAAAATATGATCTTGACCTTGGTATTTTTTTGTCATTCAGCAATGCCCACCAATGCCAACAATACATATGACCAAGTATCAAGAAATAAAGTGAAATAAAGTGAGGCAATCACATAAAGTTAACTTAGGTTAATTTACCTAACCAAGGTTAAGTTTTCTAAGATTAAGTTTGGGAAAAATAACACAAAATATGACCTTGACCTTGATGGCCACTGACAGTAATCTTTAATGTCGAATCAAAATGATTTTCGATAAGGACCAACATCATGTCATGCTGATCATTTTAGAAAAGGTCCCAAATCAATATCACTTATAGTTTTCAAAAAGTAGTTGCTACAAACTTGTTTTTTAAAAATCTATTTTTAGTTTTGGTGACCATCTTGGATTTCACATCAACGTGAATTTTTGCTAGGATCAACTAGACATCAAGAGCTGTGAAGTTTCATGAAAATCCATGACCTTGACCTTTTTGTCGTTAAGCGTTGTCCACCAATGCCAACAATACATATGAGTTACCTAACCAAGATTAAGTTTGGGGAAAATAAGCAAAATATGACCTTGACCTTGGTAATTTTGTTGTTCAGCGATGTCGACCAATGCCAACAATACATATGACCAAGTATCAAATAAAGAAAATGAGGCAATCACATACCGTTAACTGGGGTTGTTACCTGACCAAGAATAAGATTTGGGAAAATAACGCAAAATATGACCTTGACCTTGGTAATTTTGGCATTATGTGATGTCTCTTGACTCAGCAAAGCATCTGACAGAGTTTCAGAAAAATTTGTGCAGTGGTTGTTGAGATATTGTTTAATTTAAATGCGGCCGCCACTGCCGCCGGAAAAGTGACTGCTATGTCTCGCTACCCACTATTGTGGGCGAGACAATAAAAACAGTGCTTGTCAATTAAATCTATCTCACTCTACTAATGGTTATGTCACATTTCTATTTTAATCAATCAGCGCACCTTCCCAGGTCAAGCATATATCCCATTGATCATGTTGATATATTGTATATTATAAATAGATTAATCAAACAAGATAACTAGTACAGGTGTATTAGAATTATATATAATAAACTTTTAACCAAGTTTCAAACAATGACTTTGACTTTCATTTAACTATATACACAAACAAAGAAAGCAATTACAACAAGAGGGCCAAGATGGCCCTAAATTGATCACCTGAGTACTGGTACAATTTGAACTTCTTCGATATCTTATGGTCATATACAATCTGTGTAAGTTTGGTTAAGATTGTTCAAGAAATGTGGCCTGTGTTGTGTTAACAACATTGATATAAAGACACTGACAAAGTTTGGTAAAGATCAAATACAAAATGAAGGTGCTAGAGTGTAACCCCTGGGGCAGTGCCAAATGTGACCCCAGGGCTACATGTAATATATGGGCTGTGTGCCTTGCGGTTTCTGAGAAGAAGCTTTTTTAAGTTTTTCCCTGTACAAGTCTATGTAAAACATGTGACCCTGGGGCGGGGCCAAATGTGACCCCAGGGTCACTATTTGAACAAACTTGGTAAAGGTCCATAAGAGTATAGTAAATGCAAAATATTAAACCTCTGGCTCTTGCAGTTCCAGAGAAGAAGACTTTCATGTTTTTTCTGTATAAGTCTATGTAAAACTGTGACCCCAGGGTCACAATTTGAACAAACTTGGTAAAGGACCATAATCTTATAGTAAATGCAAAATACTAAAACCTCTGGCTAGTGCAGTTTCTGAGATTATTTTCTTTCCCAGTATAAGTCTGTGCAAAACTGTGACCACTGGGGCGGGGCCGACACCAGGTTCACCATTTGAACAAACTTGGTAGAGGACCATAAGCTTACAGCAAATGCAAAATATTAAATCTCTGGCTCTTGCAGTTCCAGAGAAGAAGAATCTTTTAAGTTTTTACCTATACAAGCCTATGTAAAACTGTGACCCCTGGGGCAGGGCCAAATGTGAACCCAGGGTCATCACTTGAACAAACTTGGTAAAGGACCATAATGTTATAGTAAATACAAAATATTAAACCTCTGGCTCTTGTAGTTTCAGAGGTTTTTTTAAATTTGTTCCTATATAAGCCTATGTAAAATCAAATTAGACCCCAAGGTCACCATTTGAACAAATTTAGTAGAGGACAATATAAGTAGTGCATGTAATACATGAAAGCTCTGTGCCTTGTCATTTCATAGAAGCAGATTTTTCAATAATCATATTTATCACATAATATGTGGTGTGGGAGTGTAATAACACCATTCAATATTTTCGATATTCCACTAGTGGTATAACATAACATTAATGACGTCATGCACGTCACATTAAGGTACGTTTTCTGACGTAATGTGACGTTATAAGTTATGCAATAAATAGAATCTAACATTTGTTCTCATTTATTATTGAATTTATTAAACTCGTTATATATATATCATTTTGCCACCTCATTTAATAAATTCAATAATGAATGAGCACTCATGTAAGATCCTCTATATTTTTTACTTTTAATTTAAAATATATACAATTTCCATAATTTCTGGTTTGTGATAAATTGTCGAAAAATTATTTCTGGACAATATAAAAATGTTGCAGTAAACCTTGGCCAGCATATCCTTCTTCAGTAAAAGCAAATGGTTATGTTGCCGAATGTTATTGGTTACAATTATAGAAATTTTGAACTACCTTCTAAACTGGCTTGCTCCAGGCCTTGTGGTAACATTCGACCGGCTGTGAGGAAATGGAAGTTTGGGTACCTGAAAATATGTATTGCGATTTGAATAGAAAATATGGAAATTTGCAAAATTTGTTTATAATTGTGATTTGAACAGAAAGTGTGGAAACTTTCCTAATATGTAATGCAATTTGTAATACCCAAATCTAGATGATGAAACTAAAACTTAAGTTAGAATACAGGTTTCATTTATCTTATAAACTGGGCCGATCATTATTATATCGACTCTACATCTTCATCCTGAAACAAGTAACTTTGTTAGAGCTTGGTTAAAGTTTAACTTATCTAAAAACAAGAGCTGTCGGATGACTTTTGGAGGCTTGTCTATTTATAGGGTGACTAAGATGAAAAAGTGCCATACTTCTGTAAAATTCCTAACCGAGTTATGACACTACTATTTGTACCAGGTCTGAAATTCACCAACCATTCTTAAGACTATTCTTAGACTTGAGCTCAAGTACTAAAATTTCATTCACAAATATTTCCATGACCTTCATAGATAAACACTCTAGAATTGATCATATGTATGCATAGCAGCTTCTTATGAACGTTTTCCTTTAAACTTATAGAAATATGCATATATATATGTGTGATTGAAATTTGCATACTTGGGCTTAAGTCTAAGACTATTCTCAAGAATGGTTGGTGAATTCAAGGCCAGGTCAGGAATTCACCAACCATTCCTGAGAATAGTCGTAGACTTAAGCTCAAGTATGCAAATTTCAATCACACATATTTCTATAAGTTTACAGAATAAACGTTCATCACAAGCTGCTATGTATAAATATGATGTATACTAATAAATAGCAACTTCTTACGATTGTTTTTCTTAAACATTAACAATGTGTGTCGCAATTGTAAGCATGACAAAAACAAAACATTACATATTTACATTTACAAATGCATATTCTTAACAAAAGGTCAATTACCTTGAAGCTCTACTGATAGGTTTTGATAGCTAGATCAGCCATGGGAACTTGTGAAGTTTTATTGAAATAGTTGAGGACTCTTATGTAAACAAAGATGGCTGGTAGAGGCCACGTTTGATATCAAATCAAAAACATTTTGCTTAGGACCAACATGCCATGCCAGTCATTTTAGTAAAAGTATCACATCAATACCACTTATTGCTTTTGAGAAGTAGTGGCCACAAAGTTGTATTCTTAAATTGTATTAATAGCTATGGCTGCCATCTTGAATTAGCCATCGGCCACCGGTAATTTTGTAAACAAAGATGGCCTCTGGTGGCCATGTTTGACATCATATTGAAATGTCTGGCAGCCATGCTTAAAGTCGAATCAAAATGATTTTCGACAAGGACCAAAATCATGTCATGCTGATCAGTTCAGATAAAGTCCCATTTCAATATCAATTATAGTTTCCAAAAAGTAGTCGCTACAAACTTATTTTTAGCTTTGGTGGCCATCTTGGATTTCACATCAATGTGTATTTTTGCTAGGATCGACTAGATATCAAGAGAAACATTCCTGTGAAGTTTCATGAAAATGCAACAAGTAGTTTCAGAGGAGAAGTCGATAAATGTTTTTACTATATAACTCTATGTAAACAAAGATGGCCAGCCATGTTTAATGTCAAAATGATTTTCGATCAGGACCAACATCATGTCATGTCATGTCATGCTGATCATTTTAGAAAAAGTCCCATATCAATATCAATTATAGTTTTCAAGAAGTAGTCACTACAAACATGTTTTTTGAAAATCTATTTTTAGGTTTGGCGGAAATCTTGAATTTCACATTACCATGAATTTTTGCTAGGATCATATAGACATCATCGACAACATTTCTGTAAAGTTTCTTGAAAATACATCTAGTAGTTTCAGAGGAGTAGTCGCTACAAAAAATGTTTACCGACAGATGGACGGAAGTTTTGCAAGTTTTGGACAAAGTATTAATGTAAAATGTTTACTCTCCAGGCATTAGTGATTACCATTAAAAATATTGTGTATTTCCTCTTCCCCGTTCATATACATTCAACATGGCTTGTCTTTTAAATGGCATTAATTTGTGTCAAACAGCCGACAAAAAGGCCATTTCTTTTTTCTTGAAAACATCTACTAGTAAAGTTTTGCTCGAGGTTCTGGATTGTCATTCAAACTTTAATAAGCATCTTTTGAGTATGATAGGGTGCACTCTTTTAATGCCTTTTTGTACAAATTAAGTTTAGTTTTAATGCATTTATGGCGAAAAATATGCGTCATTATGCAGATATGTATCTGATCTGGAGCACGGTATGGCCTTACCAAAAAGGTTAACTAACGGTAATGGCTACACTAATGGTAATGTCGACGCGAGTAGAATAGCTTGAAAAGTCGAGCTAAAATCAGGGCCGGTCAGGGCCGGTTGTTATAATATTGATCCCTGAAGAAGTGTCTGCAGAGCAAAATGGCGCCCATAATGTGAATGAACTGCATTAAGTCTCAATATGTCATGACAGGTGTCAGAATGATTGACAGTTATCTAACGCTGATTTGAAAGCAAATGTTAAGATTTCAACTCTCATTTGCATCTCATATGCAGCATTTGTTATTCAGTTCCTTACATGTACAATCATTTTAAAATCAAATTTTAATTTTAAAAAACACACAGGCTTCACCCTAGTCCCTTAAAGTCTATCATAAAAACATGAGCTCTAAAACCAGTATTCTCACTCATGCCTACTCCACTCCTGAGAATATTGTTTTTGGAGCTCACTCTCACTCACCCTCATGGCTAAGCCACTCATGACAATATTGTTTTGGAGCTCACTCACACTCATGGCTAAGCCACTCATGAGAATATTGTTTTTGGAGCTCACTCACACTCAGGGCTACTCCACTCATGAGACTATTGCTTTTGGAGCTCACTCAAACTCATACTCATGGCTACTCCACTCATGAGAATATTGTTTTTGGGGCTCACTCACACTCATGGCTAAGCCACTCCTGAGAATATTGTTTTTGGGGCTCACTCACCCTCATGGCTAAGTCACTCCTGAGAATATTGTTTTTGGGGCTCACTCACCCTCATGGCTAAGCCACTCCTGAGAATATTGTTTTTGGAGCTTACTCACACTCATGGCTACTCCACTCATGAGAATATTGTTTTTGGGGCTCACTCACCCTCATGGCTAAGCCACTCCTGAGAATATTGTTTTTGGAGCTCACTCACACTCATGGCTAAGCCACTCATGAGAATATTGTTTTTGGCGCTCACTCACTAAGCCACTCATGAGAATATTGTTTTTGGAGCTCACTCATACTCATGCCTACTCCACTCATGAGAATATTGTTTTTGGAGCTTATCATGGCAAACATACAACTATCAGCAAAGGGAGGTAAAAATAACAACTTTGTGAAGGGAGTTAATCACTACAGAAATAACAGTGAAAATTATTTATGGTAATTTCACTGTTTGAAACAGTGAGCTAATAAATTTAATTTTACTGAGAAAATTATACAATTCATTGGAAAGCATAATATAAAATACCACATCACTAGGAGTGATTTGCATATAAACGACCTTGATATATTTGGCAAAAACTGGTGTTTGTTTACTGATCATCATGAAACAATTAAAGTTTATACTAGAATAATTACACTACGAACAATATACAAATATCCTATGTTCTGATTGGTTAATCAATGGGAAAAACATCTTGCTGTTTTTCGTTAACTGTTAGCATATCATTGTCAAGGTAAAGTTCATTGGTCGGACAAACTTGTTTTGAATGTATGACGTAATATCATCTTGATATTCTCCTGCTTAGGCCAAATAAAATTATACCTGTGTTTACTGTAACATTGCTGAAAAAAATAGGGTAGGTAGGTAGGCATTTTATTTTATTTTATTTTTTTATTTTATTTTTTGGCGAAGTTACATTTAAGGTGGCGATGAGCTTTGATGAATGGGAAAATGTGATATTTTAAAAACTACAATAGATAACAATATGAAATTGTGTATGTTTTATTGTTTCCCAAAAGGCTTGGCAACAACTGGCTCTTTTCCCAATCACTTGCAATTATTGCAAAGGGGTAAAACAGTTTAATTTATTTTTCGCAAGTCCGGAAGTGGGTCAGTTCCAACAGCAGGACAATGAGCACATGAGTCAGCCGTGATCGCGTGAACATAATTATTTTTTCAAAAAAAAATAAAACATAATATATATATTTTTTTTTTTCAATAAAAAAAAAAGGAGTCGGGGATGTTTTCAGAGGGTCGGTCGGGTTACAGTAAACTCAGGTATAATTTTATTTAGCCTTATTGTCATTAACATCCCTGTTTTAACTGTGTGTATATTTACTTTAAATCACCTGTTACTTTTTAAACATGTTTATAGAGGTTCGTAATTATAAGGATTGGTTTTTATTTTTGGCAACGTTAGATATCTAAGTTTATCACATGGTGCGACGCTTTTCCTTTCACCTGAACTTCTTGATATATGCTCATAACAATTATCGCTACGTCACAAAGTGTTCTGATATCTGGCATAATGCACAGTTTATAAATAAATTATAATTATACCAAATATCAGAACACTTTGTGACGTAGATACTATATTACACATACCAAGCGATAAAACAGTTATAAAATATCCAACTTGGTGTTACACGCATATATCATGACAATATCTCGGCTTACACCTCAATATATTTCATGATATATGCTGTAACACCTCATTGGACATTCTATATAACTAATACATAACAAGTCAATGATCAGCCACAATTTTTTAACAAGACACCCAAGAGGACCTATATCGCTCTACTGGGTATATGGAGTCTTTGATGGGGAATACAACAACATGCGCAACTAGGCTTGGTACTGATCATTCCTGCCAAGATTCACTGAAATCCATCAAGGGGTTCAGGAAAAATTGTCAGGATAAAGTTTGTGTATATTAGGCCATAAATCATTCAACCAGAACACAGCGACGATAGCACCAACTAGACTTGGTACTCATCATCCCTGCCAAAATTCGTTGAAATTCCGCCAGGAGTTCAGAAGAGACAAGTCCGGATAAAGTTTGTGTATCAAAACCTTTAAACGAAAACACTGTCATGACATGCACAACTAGGCCTGGTACTGATCATCCCTGCAAAGTTTCAATGAAATCCGGTCAGGGGTTCAGGAAAATGAAATCCAGACAATTTTTTTGTATTAAAACTTTTAAATAGCCATAACTCAGCCAAATATCTTTCAACTGAAATACGACCAAGGGTTCAAGAGAAATAGTCCAGAAAAAGTTTGTGTAGTAAAGCCTTTAAAGGGTCATAACTCAGCCAAAAATCATTCAAGAGTAACATAGTGATGATATGCATCATTAGGCCTGGTACTGATCATTCCTGCAAAGTTTCGCTGAAATCCGGCCAGGCGTTCAGGAAAAAGTCCGGACAAAACTTGTGTATTAAAACCTTTAAAGGGCCATAATTCTGCCAAAAATCATTCAACTCGAACACGGTGACGATATACATAACTAGATCTGGTACTGATCATCCCTGTAAATTTCATTAAAATCTGGCCAAATAAAAGCTGTATCGCTTAATGAGGCAAAATACAGCGTTTTTAACTAAATCAAGGGCCGTAACCCCTGTGTTACTAATACGATTGGCTGGTTTTCAAACTTGCCTGAGCTTACATTGAAATTAACAATCAGTGTAAGTTTAGTAAAGATCAAATAATAAATGAAGGTGCCAGAGGGTTCACAAGGCAGAATATGGCATTTTTCAAAAAAAATCAAGGGCCATAACTATGGTCTTACTGACCCAGTTTAGCTGTTTTCCGAAACTGTCAAAGCTTTCATTGGTATTAACAATATGTGCAAGTTTGGTAAAGATCAAATGATAAATGAAGGTGCTAGAGTGTTTGCATGGCAGAAAATGGCATTTTTCAGGGAGGCATTTTTCAGGGGAAAAAACAAGGGCCATAACTCTGGTGTTATTGATCTGATTTGGCTGGTTTTCAAACTTGTCCAAGCTTTCATTGGTATTAACAATATGTGCAAGTTTGGTAAAGATCAAATGATAAATGAAGGTGCTAGAGTGTTCACAAGGCCGAAAATGGCATTTTTCAGAAAAAACAACGTCCATAACTCTGGTATTACTGACCCAATTTAGCTGGTTTTTGAAATTGTCCAAGCTTTCATTGGTATTAACAATCTATGCAAGCTTGGTAAAGAGCAAATAATAAATGAAGGTGCTAGAGTGTTCACAAGGCAGAAAATTGCATTTTACAGAGGGAAAAAAAGGGTCATAACTCTGGTTTTATTAATCCAATTTGGCTGGTTTTCGTACTTGTACAAGCTTTCATTGATATTAACAATCTGTGCCAGTTTTGTAAAGATCAAATAATACATGAAGGTGCTAGAGTGTTCACAAAGCTTAATATGGCACTTTTCAAGGAAAAAAAGGGCCATAACTCTGGTGTTAGTGACCAATTTAGCTGGTTGTTGAACTTGTCCAAGCTTTCATTGGTAATAACAATATGTGCAAGTTTGCTAAAGATCAAAATAAATGAAGGTGCTAGAGTGTTCACAAGGCAGAAAATGGCATTTTTCAGAAAAAACAAGGGCCATAACTCCGGTGTTACGGAACCAATGTTGCTGGTTTTCAAATATGTCCGAGGTTTCATTGATATTAACATTTTGTGCAAGTTTGGTAAAGATCAAATAATAAATGAAGGTGCTAGAGTGTTCACAAGGCTTTCATTGATATAAAGACATTGGTAAAGTTTCGTAAAGATCCGACTAAAAATGAAGGCCCTAGAGTGTTCACAAGGCAAAAGTTAACAGACGGAAGATGGACGGACGCAGCCAGTAGAGCTAACAAGAGGCCCAAGAGGGCCTGTATTGCTCTACTGGCTATATGGTGGCCATGGTGGGGTGGGGGTGTTGGGATGGGGAGCGGAGATAGAAGGATTGTTTGTCAGATATGGCAATATCAAACTAGTTTTATATAAACTGTCTTCAATTACCAAGATATGGGAGAGGGATGTATTTGGCTCAATTGGCTCAAGTTTGGCTGGCTTTATTATAAATCAAACTTTCGTTAATATAAACACTCAAACCACGTGACCCAGGGGCAGGACCAAATTTGACCACAGGGTCACTATTTGAACAAACTTGGTAGAGGACCATTTGTATTAACAATCTGTGCAAGTTTGGTAAAGATCAAAGAATAAATGAAGGTGCTAGAGTGTTCACAAGGCAAAAACTGACATTTTTGAGAAAAAAACAAGGGCCTAACTCCGGTGTTACTGATCCGATTTGGCTGGTTTTTGAACTTGTCCAAGCTTTCATTGATATTAACAATATGTGTAAGTTTGGTAAACATCAAATAATAAATGAAGGTTCTTAAGTGTTCACAAGGCTTAATATGGATTTTTTAGCAAATAAGGCTGGTTTTCTAACTTGTCCGAGCTTTCATTGATATATAGACACTGGCAAAGTTTTGTAAAGATCCGAATAATAATGAAGGCCCTAGAGTGTTCACAAGGGAAAAGTTAACGGACGACGGAGGGACAACTCGTCATCCCATAGGCTCTGCTGGTCTTCGGCCAGTAGAGCTCATAAAACCACTTTGCTATGCTACATTATTCTATACATTTATCCGATGTGTTCGATAACATCTAAAAAAATTACA
Source organism: Cyrtodaria siliqua (assembly GCA_037043455.1). Taxonomy (NCBI): domain Eukaryota; kingdom Metazoa; phylum Mollusca; class Bivalvia; order Adapedonta; family Hiatellidae; genus Cyrtodaria; species Cyrtodaria siliqua. The sequence continues at coordinate 287,912 of JAWPHD010000491.1, forward strand.
ACTTATCCTAAACCCATAACTTCTACACCCTGTACACAACAAACTGACATACTGTTGTAATTTCTCTGCAGCCTCGTCTTCATCTGGCAGGTACTTGAGCAGGTTGTCATGGAGATGGTCAAACACTGACTGACGCAGATCAATGTGATTCTGTGTAAACACGTGGTTCTGTCCCATACCGACCACGTCACCGCCATCCACCTTCTGACATGCCGCCTGGATATTAGTCATGGTCACACCTGTTGCAATAAGCTTTTATTTTTAACAATAAGCTTTTATTTTTAACAGTCTCCTAAGTGCATCGTTAAAATTGTATTGAAAATCATTCATCGACATGGCATTTAAGGAGATGAATTTACGTAAGTTTTCGTCGATAACTTTTCAAATCCCTTATATGACATATTGGTCAATATATTTCCGGGATAAAGACTTTTAAACCAACATGGCATTGATTAATTAATACTGAGTCGCAATAAATTTCACCAACTGAGCAAGAACACGCTTAATTGCACCATACTGTGTGCTCGTAACTTCCGCAAACCCAACCATTCTCCATTCTCTCATTGGAGCAAATATATATAGGTATATATTCTACACATGCGTCATACAATTTACCGTTATTGAAGAATAACATTATTTTCAATACCGATTAGATAATAAAAATAGGGCACGGTTCCCGGATCCTATGAATCCTCCCCCTCTCTCTGGGGCAGCTCTAAATAACCTACAATGTGTTGATGAGCGGTTAAACAACATTCAATTCAATTCAATACCGATTAACTATAGTACTGGCACATTGTTACTTCTCATGCGATAAAACAGTTAGATAATGTTACCTTGATCAATAGTGGTATGGCAACAATCTATGTTCAGACTCAATCTAAATCACTTTACCATTTCTCTTACTATTACACCTCTTTTCATTTAAGTACAGATGTAGTGTAATCATAGTAATGGTCAGCACATGGATTTAGTACTGAATCCACAGATCATGCAGACTTTTGCGATTCTTGGTTTCAAAAAACTCATTACTCAATGAGTGATTCAAACAGTCTTATTCTGTTTCTCAAAGCAATTAGAAGGCTCATTCAGTTCTAAAAACACACTGAGTTGCACCATAATAGCATGACGTGAAGTCATAATACCGGAAAGTGATGTCATGATTCTATCCCAGACAGAGCTGAATGTGGATTAATTCTCAAAATACTTAAAACAGAATTTTAAGTGCAAATGAGAGGGTGGTTGCCTGCTCAGATACATGGTGTTTTTTTCGATTTTGTTACAATATCAGAATATACATTAAATGGATTAGAGGCAAACCAGAAGAGTGATTGGTATAAATGCAAATACAAAAAAAACACATTATAATTATAGACTGATTTGTTCACCCTTTGAGAATGGTACCTGTTCAACTGAGAAAATTCACTGTTTTGCCTTAAACTGGGAATGTTTCCTTAAACTGAGAATATTTCACTATCAAACAAAATCATTAATTTATGCTTAAATAACTGCAAACACATTACCTGTATATATGGCCAGTGCAGCAGTCTACTGGCAGTTGATGTGATCTTTACAGAGAAGCTTCTGGCAACAAATGTCTTGATTTTATTTCAAATTTTGAATAGCTTTCATCTGGGAATCTATTACACCAGAAGTGGGGAAAAAACTTATTTTTTTGCACTTATATAAGGAGATAAAACACTGTTATATCATATACTTTCATAACAGTCTATTAAATAATTTTAGAATTATTTTATTTTTAGAATTTTGTGATTCTTGGTTTCAAAAAACTCATTACTCAATGAGTGATACAAACAGTCTTAATCTGTTTCTCACAGCAATTAAAAGGCTCATTCAGTTCTCAGAACACACTGAGTTGCATCATAATAGCATGTCGTGATGTCATAATAGCATGACGCGATGTCATAATACCAGGGTGTGATGTCATAATACCGGAAAGTGATGTCATGATAGAAGCAACCAAGTGAAAATATGAATGAAGCATTCTGATTGGTTCAGTGATAAAAATTGGACCAATGAAACCAGTTAATTTAAAGCTCATTATGTGTTCAGAACACACAGAGGTTTTACTGGACATTGAGTTATAATGAGGTTCTTGAACCAGAGAAACACAAAATTATAATAATAAATAATTCTAAAATGATTTAATAGACTGTTTGTTATATCATATACTTTCATATGAAATATGCACATGCACTAACTTAAGCTGAATGTCACCCTTGGTTTAGTTACTGTTTATGAAAATATTAATTTGGAAAAATCAACAACTCATGTGTTTTTTGATATTAAATCATAAATGCTAATTCAAAAGTATTTTGCTAGCAGTTTTACATATATTTAATAAAAGTGTACTTCGATCATAAAACAAGAATTATTATAGCCTTAAGGCACAATATGAATTAATATTAATGATTTATAATTATTTATACCACAAAAAATAGCCATATCAAGTTTTCCAGACCAAACTATTTCATTAACAATCTTTAATTACGAGGATCAAGTAGCCTCTTTTTGTGTTTAATTGCACAATGAATATGCAACCTAAGCACACTTAGTCTAGTATTAAGGTTATTTAATATTTTTTATTAACACCCATAATTCTTCCAGTTAGCCTCCAGTCCCTTTGTTACAATGATGTGTTTGTGCTTTTTTTGATTTATAGAATGGAATACGCATTTGGTGGTCCTAATTTGGTATCAGTTTAATAGAAAACAATCATTACCATATGACAGATTGGGTATTAAACAATAAAGAAAGATAGAATCCATTTTATAAGTCTTCATTTGAATTCATAATGTATCATAATTCAGTTTTATAGGGTTTTAAAAGTATGTAAAGGTTAATTTGATGTTTATATATGTCAGTTACTGAATTTTTAATGATATGGAGGAAACATGTATTACATTTAATGCTAAGACGTGCTGTAACTTAATATTAAGTAAATACTGACAATGTGGCAATATGAACTGTAACTTCTCCATATGCTTCCTTCATTTTACTGACCATAAAAAGTATGACCTTTAATAATTAGCCAGTATCAATTATAACCTCTAATAATTAACCAGTATCAATTATTACCTCTAATAATCAGTATCAATTATAAACTTTAATAATTAATCAGTATGAATTATAACCTCTAATAATTAACCAGTATCAATTATAACCCCTGATAATTAACCAGTATCAATTATAACCTGTAATAATCAGTATCAATTATACCTCTAATAATTAGCCAGTATCAATTATAACCTCTAATAATTAACCAGTATCAATTATAACCTCTAATAATTAACCAGTATCAATTACAACCTCTAATAATTAACCAGTATCAATTATAACCTCTAATAATTAACCAGTATCGATTATAACCTCTGATAATTAACCAGTATCAATTATAACCTCTAATAATCAGTATGAATTATAACCTCTAATAATTAACCAGTATCAATTATAACCTCTCATTATCAATTAATCAGTATCAATTATAACCTCTCATAATTAATCAGTATCAATTATAACCTCTCATAATTAATGAGTATCAATTATAACCTATTTGTAATAAGCAATTATTGCTTTCATTCATAGTTTGTGTGATGTACATTAAAATGTTTGCATTATTGGAAATAAAATTAATTTAAATCAACCTCTATAACTTACTGATTATAACCTCTAATAATTAATCAGTATAAATTATAACTTATAATAACTTATCAGTATAAATTATAACCTCTAATTATTAACCAGTGATTGTTTGCTAATTTACTGTATACTAATTCTAAGTTTTGGAATACATTATATTTGGACAAAGTGACAAATTGTTTAAAAAGCATTTTCACAATAAATAAGTTTGATAGATATATTTTACTTTATGAAAAAAGAGTCAACTCTAAAAAGATAATATCAGAAATTAGTCTATACATGGGTGTTCCATATAGCTACAAACACGAGGTTGAAAGAAGAGGTTGCAGAACACAATTTTTCATTGTACAACTTTCCTTTGAAAAAAATATATAACAGGACAAGTTGTTCATATCTACATCATGTGACCTAAGTGTATTACCCATGCAATACATGTACCTATTCCAGAATTAACAGGTTAATCATGTTAATGGCTTAATGTTTGTGGAATTTATTTGTATTATTTATTTATTTTTGTTCATTCACATAGACCGTTCTAACAGCGGGTGCATATAAATACATTAAATCCATTGAAAGTTGAAGTTTAATTGCAACTAGATTTTAAAAATGTCTATTTAATAAATGAATCATTTTTAATAAATTCATTGTTTTTTACATTTTTGCTTTTTTTGTTTTCTAAGATCAATACACAATACGTGGACACTTCTAAATTTCTATTTATGGAAGAGTAAAATTCCCCAAAAGAGGTTCCTCCTACAGTTCTTTCAAGAATGAACGACATAGCTTAAACTGACCATGTGATCGTCCCTCAACCAATCAAATTGTTTGTTTTATCTAAATGTTTGAGTGACTGCAATAATCTATGTTTGTTGGTGCAGAAGACATCTGTTAGTGAGTGGTCAGACAGTATTTACCTGTGACAGTGGATGGAGACTTGACCTTCATGATCAAATTGGGAGACCCAAACTTGAAATCACCAGACAGAGGATCCTGTAAAACATAAAGCATGTTTGAGACATTATATACATCTACACTTTATTATTCTGTATCAACATTCTGATAAAATTATATACTTTTATAAAATATATATAATGCAAATGTGTAAGACTTATAAATTTAATTCATGATTTTTAAAGTGAAAACAGACTACTAATTGTTATCAAATGATAAAGCTGATTTATTGTTTAACAATATTATTTCTAAAATAAACTACACGAAATATAAGTTTGCCCTTCAAGTATATAAATTCATGATATTTAACATTGTCTAAGTCCTCAACAAACTCTGACCTGTGTTAATTATAATATATATACATTTAATATTGTTCGAATCTCAAACAAATTAACTCTGGCCTGTTAAAAGACAAGATTAGTAGCACATATTTGATATAAATTAAGCTTTGTTTGCAATCCTTATCTTGAACTCTCATATGCTGGGTTTTCCTAGTCACGTGATGCAGGTACAAACATCACACCCCTGTATCACATGTTTTGCACATGCTGCAAATCTCGATGTCTGTTGTAGCAACCGGAATTGCATTTTCCTCAGACACACCTTTTGTCTGCATAGTCGTATTTTCAATGAAATCAGCAGTCCAAACAAATGTTTTATTAAAAGTTTCAAATGTGGAGTAGATGTGTTTGTACTACATTATAAAACCGGTTAACCCGAGCATAGGAGATTTTCAAAATAAATCTATTCCAGCATCCCATAGTTATCCATAATTACATATATACAAAGCTTAATTAAGTTAGCTTATGAGAGACAATGTATACACATATATGCAATAACATTAAGAACAGTCTATTACATGTTTAGAATTATTCTATATTTAGAATTTTATGATTCTTGGTTTCATGAAACTCATTAAACATTGAGAGATACAAACTGTCTTATCTGTTTCTTACAGCAAGTTAAATGCTCAGTCAGTTCTCAGAACACACTGAGTTGCATCTTAATGGCATGACATGATGTCATAATACCAGGATGTGATGTCATAATGCCAGAAAGTGATGTCATGATAGAAACAACCAAATGAAAATATGAATGAAGCATTCTGATTGGTTCAGTGATAACAACTGGCCAATGAAACCAGTTAATTTAAAACTCACTATATTCTCATATTTACACACTGAGGTTTTACTGGACATTGAGTAATGAGGTTCTTGAAACGGAGAAACACAAAATTCTAATAATAAAATAATTCTTAAATGATTTATTAGACTGTTTAGGATGTCATAAAAGATATATAAAAACACAAATAGTGATATAGTTAACTAAGCAATTAATGTTAACAGGCATTAAAACGTGCAACAAACCATAGGACAATGGAAATTGTTGGCACTTTTAAAGTGCATTTATGTGTTCTGAAAACATAAATGTCTTAATATGACAATAATTATGATAAACAACTTCTGCATATATGCTTAATTCCTCCATTTCTGTCTGGGTTCCTGACCAAATTGCGTATTTCGCTTTCATGTCAGGCAATCACTGCACAGTATATAATGTCATGAGGCCACAATTGTAAAACGTAAAAAAAGTACTTCTGAATCAATAATATTTTATAGGAATAAGTAGCAAACAATGTGCTAATGGCTGTATTTTTGTTGCCCTAACACTGATGCAGTACGTCGTCCCGCCTAAATTTCATTAAGCGATGGGAAAGCTTATATTAGCAGGATTTTATAACTGATATTTTGACAATAAAACACGTTTAAAAACATTTTTTCTGAAACAATGCATTAACCTGTTTAAAATTACCTAATAAATATTTGAATTTTATAAAATGCAAACTTTTTAAGCCAAAATTAAGGTTTTATTTCATACCCCAGCCAACTCCGTTTTCGCTTCTTGGAGAAGGGTATGAACGTTAATACTTGGACCACGTAATAGAATAACTGGTACTGACTTTAACCTGATGTGGCGATTCCATTGTTTTATTGACTATACAAGAATACAGTTCAAGTACAGCTATTAATAATCATCATAATAACTACTTTTTTTTTACCATTTTTGTATTTAATGGTACTGTAGATTGCTATTGCTTTCAACCAAATTTTAATGGCTCATTTAATAAAAAAAAAAAATCAATTAAATATCCTTAAGAAATCACTTATAGGTATATAATAAATAGAATAATCGACAGTCACAGTCTGATACGAAAAATATGTCACTGAAACACGTAATTCGGTTAAAAAACTTGTTCTTCAAACTTGTTTTTTAACCGAATTACGTGTTCTCGTGACATATTTTCCGTATCACACTAAGACTGTTGATTATTCTCTATAGACTTCTGAATAAAATTAATACGAAAATTTAATACAAAAACTAGGAAGGCCGCAGCCTGCAAGTCGAGCTGCTGGAAACGTGTGACCGAAGTATTAAAAAGATTAGTTAGAGGACCAACCTGATAAGAAGTATTCTAATACACCCGCACTACATAGCCTAGTTTAAAATATCTCGTTATATTCAACGATATATCACTGTAACATTTGCAACGTTAGGAGAATAAGCAAGTCAATGCGAAATATATCACTGTAACGTTTGCAACGTTAGGAGAGTAAGAAAAGCAATGCGAACGATTTCAGATGTGAGCGTTATTTTCAGATTTTAGCGGTATTAGAATAGAACATCGTTTACAGTGAATTATCTTGTAATATATCACGGTTTGTCGTTCAATTGTAAACAATAATTTCACTCGGTTTGTCGTTCAATTGTAAACAATAATTTCACTCGTGAGATTGTTGTTTACAATTGAACTCCAAACTGTGATATATTACACGATAATTCACCGTAACTGATGTTCTATTTCTTAAATAAACTAATACAATAGGCATGCCTACTGACTGAATTTAAAGATGTATTGTTTAAAGTTTATATTTCTGAAAAACAAACTGAACAAATGCTGAATGAAAATATGTTAAAAATAGAATAACCTTTTGAGTAACAGACGCATGGACAGTCATACGGAAGTATGCCATCATGCCGACTACGTATCGCTTTTCGCTAAATTGGCTCGACAAAAACCTTGATGTATTGTCTATTACTTATAACTAAGGTGAAGGGTTTGAAATTAATCATCACAAGTGGATATGGCATTTGACTTTAATTTCATTATAATGGACAATAAACCCTTAAATACCATTTCGATCTTTCCATGTTAACGATTAACTATTGACTAGCATGATAGAGGTTATTGTTATTTTATGTTACAAAATATATTAATACATTTAACTAATAGAAAAACTCCATATGCATTGATCAATTGGAGCCACCTTATCACAGTTTAGATACAGACATATAATTATGTATTTTTAAAACCTTGGGCATTGATACCTCCTTTGAAAAGAAAGAATGCATAATTAATTGGTTCATACTTATACAAATATATATACATAAATTATATACAGCATTTAAAGAGGCACATGTCAATCTCAGAGTTTTAATCCAGCATTAAAATAAACATGGCAATCTCAGAGTTTTAATCCAGCGTTAAAATTAGCATGGCACTTTATTAAAATAGTTAAACCTGCTTGCATATAATTAAATAAAATTTAGAGTTTTCGGGTTTTTCCTTAATCTACTATAGGTTTAAATATATACTGAGGGAAAACAGTTTAGCAAGTTTTTGTAGCACCCTGGAAATAATATATTTTTGGTTGTAAAATCAAGAAACTACTGCCATAGACACAATATTTTATTAAACACACATCAATAACAGTCGAACATCTTAATGTCGTAAGGAATAAATGAACGTAACGAATAAATGAAAGTAGGGGTCAAGACCATAAAGTTCCAAAATGTCAGTATATCTTGTATACAGTATTATTTCATATAAAAAACTTGCTAAACTTTTTTTCCTCTGTATATATTGGTGCAAATTATAACTAGCAAACACTAATATGAAAACACAATTTGTTTTACACTTTTCTTATAACTAATGCAAGTTAAGGGTGCCCTCTGGTGAATATCAGAACAGATAGAATTTTTTATTTCCCTGTTTTTTATGAAGACTAACATATTACTAGTTAGTTTCTGGAAAAATAATGATGGGTCGGTGATTTAACTTTTTCGCAAAATTAATCTTTAGTAATACGCTCTCACAGTGCGGTTTTAAATTCTGAATCAGCTGCAAATTGTGTATGGCAACTTACATGTGTGTAGTGTGGTTTGCAGAACAGGTATCGATTTTCCGTCTTTTTTAATGTAATAGATCATACTTTAGGACGAAAAATTAAGGGTTGGGGTATTTTTATCACCATCTGAAAAATTAGTACATCCCTTGTCATTACCCCACCCAGTTTACTATAAATTGCATTTTTAAATTTGTGATCCATAAATTTTTCATGATAAAGGAACAGATAACTTTTTGAGATATTTTGTCTACAATATATACAAGACCTGAGTATCAGAATGAAAAAATAAAAATTGGGGGTCGGTGTGCATATAAGAAAGATATTCAATAAAAACTGAGAAAAAAATGTGCTTTTTTAGATTTCGACGAGCTCTGACATATAACGGCATAGGTCTGTAACAAATAATAGGAAAATACTTTTTATTCCTGTCTATGTATATGCTAACACATGTCTTTGTAATAAAGTTTAAATTAAGTGAATATCTTAAATGGTTTTTGAGAAATACCATCTTTTGTACCCCTACCCCCTATTTTGGCTTATGTTAAAAATTGTCAATTTTGGGCACAATATGTGAGGTCAAAAAAAAAATCTAATTTTTTTTAAATTTTTTTGCACTAAAATATCCCTATTGGGCATAAGTTTGTTACTGTATAATTATTTTATTATAATTTTTGAAATATAACAAATGTAAATTTCCGGAAGTGCAAAAATCCAAAACCTCAGCAGAGGGCACCCTTAAGCAGCAAAACTAATGGATGCCGAAAGTTTTTAAAAACAAAGATAGTTTGTTGTGTGTCCCTTTTAAATGGGATCTAATGTTCTAAATTTATGGGGGAAAAAAAAAAAATTCAATGTCAAAAATAGTTTTCTGAAATTTAAAGCAGAAATGATAAATAATCAAAGTTGCCATCACAAAAGTATGTTAAATAAATAGTAAGTAAATGAAATAAATAAATGTGATTTTTATGCCACACACAAGAAAAATACATAGATGTCAAGTGTGTATGTGTGTGCCACATATATGTATTTCGGATGTAATTAGCGCAATGTGTATTACATACTGAAAAAGTTTAATTTATTATTAAATTAATTTTGATTTTAACATTAACTTTTAATTCAGTCGACCCTCACTCAGTCTGGTGCCATTGGGTTACTTTAGCGTTTCCTTAGGACACTTCCATTTCAGATTGGGACGTAAACTGGGCGGTCACGTTTTGTTTTATAATCTTCCAGGCAAGTTGAAGAACCATCGGAATGTACTTGATAGAATTTAATTGGATTTTATAGTCGCACCAAAAGCTAAGGTCATATGGCGACTTCACTTCCATTGGTGGAGGAAAAACCCTGGTGCCCCTCTCCATTTAAATTTCGTGCATGAGCGAGCACTTCAGTAGAACCAACGACGTTCCACAAAGCCAGCTGTATAGCTTACTCAAATAAAAAGTGCTGGTCCCATAAGGGTTTGAACCCACATTTGTGAGGGGTAAGTGCTTACCAATTAAGTCAGAGACTCTAACAACTTGACCATGGACGCCCCTTATTTAAAAGAAGGGTAGGGAATTCCTATACTATCCTTCCCCTCTTTCTGGGGTGGCTCAAACTAACCTAAACAATGTGCTGTAAGCTGTAACTAACAACAGTCCAATTCATATACTGAAAGGAAAAAGAAACGCAGGGTGCGTATTTCCGCTATATATTGTATGTTTAATATGCTACTGCTAATCGAATGGTACAGGGCGACATTAGGCCTGTCCTTTTAGAAAGAAGGTTTAAACAGCACTGAACACACCAATGGTTACCCCTTTATAGTTTCATTATTGTCAGAATGCGCATTAGGCTCAAGCAGATGAGCAAACTTAGGCTTTAAATGTTGCAATCACTTAAGATTAAATACAGAACTGAACTGGCTCAATTTTTCAAAGAAAAACTTCAGCATTTATGAATTTCTTGTTACAACGTGTACTGTGATTAAAACTTCTACAACATCACCGTTGTGTCCTTTCTCTAACTAACTACACTTTTTTTTTTTACAAAACATCTTGGCATTTCCTTGGAATATATATGGAATTAAGTGTGCAGTATATGCAATATATAGCGGAAATACGCACCCTGCGTTTCTTTTTCCTTTCAGTATATATAACACATGATTTAATTAAATATGAAAAATATGTTAATTACATTTATCATAGAACGCGGCTTCTGGGAGGGTAATAAAGTAACGACTTATTTTTCGTATTTCACTAGTATATTATATATGCAAATGAGGACCAAATCACGGTGTTTGTACACAGCGCTCTTTAATTATGGTTCAAATATATTTATCATATCTGAAATATTACTTTATAAACAGCACGTAATTAATGTTAAATTTGGTTCTTGTTGATGCACTATTGGTAGTGCCGCAAATTAGTCACGTAACACAGCTGACGGCGTGTAAACAACCAAAAATTGTCATTGACAAATTGGCGCCCTGTAAAAAATAAATTGACAACACTAACGTTAACGTTTTTACATTGAAGGAGTGATAAAATGTGAATAAAAGATCTTATCCTATTATTTTATCCAACGAGGTCATTAAGGTCAAAAATAACAGACTGTCAGTCACAAATGTATGGTTCTAGTATTATTTTGTAAGATCATCTATATATGTACTTCGCCTGTAAGTAACATAGGTAGAGGTTGTTTTGTTCATGTGCTGTTTATAAATTATATTATGAATCAAAATAACAAATTAATAACCATAAAATTATAAAATATTTATCAATCAAAAAAACACCTCTTTACTGGGTTTGAAAGAAACATGTTTTGTGTTTTATTACTGCAATAAACAAACAAATCATTAGGTTCTACTCTGCAGGCTAACATTAATTCAAGGACATACAATATAATGAATCAATCATAACAGAAACTGCCAGTCTAGCATGAAAATATGTCTGCATAGAAAAGATATTGTAAGGGCAAAAAGATATAACTGATAGTTAGCAGTATTATAGTTCATATTTTCACCATTTCTTAAAAATCCTCTGCTTTTGATTGGTTAAGAGCCAAGGTGTACCAGACCATATTTTTTCGCCATTGACGGGTAATAAAAAAGCCTACTGAAATATTAACTCCAAATAACTCACAGTTAAACAAACTATGGATTCAACATTATTTTTCTATGAATTCTACTGTAACCTGTTTATTATCAGGTGCACACCCAGGTTTTATTTATTTATTTTCAATATGTGATCATCTGTGGAAAACAGATGACACATTTACAAATTCGTCAATTCAACGATTTTTGTTTTTAAAATTCAAATCAAACTTGCAATATTTATCAGTCATACTGTATAAGAAGTATGTCAGAATGCTTCGTTGTTTTGAAATACGCTCATGTTTCGTCAATCTTTCCTCAAATCAAAGAACGCAAAACATTTTACATTGGAATACAATCGAAGGCAGGCGCGGATCCAGGATTTCAGCTTAGTGGGGGGCGTACTATTTTGGTCAATTTTCGGGTCCGTCTCTAGCCTCATAAAACATTTGCGGTAGTGCATTGATAGGATAAAAAAGTCCGTTTTCAAATAAAAGGATTTAACAATGTGTTAATCAAACCACTCATTAGCCATTATGGGTGGCTGAGGGCGTGCATCTAAATTGTTTGATATTTTATCTACAGTAACATGGACATACACGTATGAATAAAAAAGTCCGTTTTCAAATAAAAGGATTTAACAATGTGTTAATTAAACCACTCATTAGCCATTATGCGTCGAGCGAGCGAGAACATTTTACTGAGGGCGTGCATCGTAATTGTTTGATATATTATCTACAGTAACATGGACATACACGTATGAATAAAAAAGTCTGTTTTCAAATAAAAGGATTTAACATTGTGTTAATTAAACCACTCATTAGCCATTATGCGTCGAGCGAGTGAAGCGAGCGATAAAATTTTTTATACTGAGGGCGTGCAATGAAATTGTTTGATATTTTATCTACAGTAACATGGACATACATGTATGATCCGGAATTTTTAGGGGGGGGGGGGGGGGGGGGGGGGGGGGCGCTGGGTGCGCACCCCTCTGGTTCCACTAGTGTAAGGGAAATAACTTTTGTTTACAATAATTGATTATAGTTATCAATATCGCTTGGAAATCGTGCGGATTATAAATCTGTTAAAAATATTTCCAGCAGGATGTATTCGGTTTGGCTGAAATGAAGTCTAACATGTTGGAATATTCCCGTACATACATTCCCGGCTGGAAATCTGCATAACTAATATTACACATTATATGGAGAGTGTTATCAAAGGGAGGTAATTCAAAGAAAGCATTATGAATGGTGTTTTGAAGCATATCGACTCAAGAAAGCATTATGAACAGACACTGTAATCGACAGGAGATCAATCTGAAATACAGTTTTATATACTATAAACAGTCCATATTGGTTGCAAAACAAGTTGAAAGTAATATATAGTTGTATTTAATTAGCATTAACTTTTAGCTTTTAAAACATAAAATAACAAGAAATGATTGTAAAACATATATGCCCCCCTTGAACAACCATGACACAAACATTACTGCCAAGTTGTGAGTGCCAGCTGTTTTTGAGTTATGGAAGCCAAGCAATTTTTAGTGAGTTTTCACATATACCTAATATAACAATGGCAGTTATCCTTATATATATATGGGTATTTTACATTTAGCTTTCACATGGGTTGCTTAATTTGCATATTCTTCATCAAAATAATGTATCCGATATGTCAAAATTATTCAATATTTTGAGCTTAAAGAGTGAAAATAAATCATAAATGTATTTTTTTTAATTAGAATCAAATTTAATCTTAATATTCATTCAATGAAGGGAGGTAATTTAAAAAATAATTTTAAATTAATATGGTCTTTAGGTTTAAATACAAAAACATCACAACATACATGTATATCAAAAACAATAGGCCCAAGATGGCCTGTATCGTTCTACTGGATACACCCGGGGCGTGGCCCACATTTGACCCCAGATTCACCATTTGAACAAACTTGGTAGAGGATCCAAAAGCAGATATTAAATAAAATTAAACCTTTATCTGTTGTAGTTTCAGAGAAGATTTTTGAAGTTCTTCCCTTCGGGTAGGGGGGCATAATTATGTTGGCAAAGAAACAATAGTATAGTCATTATTATACAGAACAAGAACCATTTTCTTAAATATCTCAAATTTTTTAATAATTGTCATTTCCACAAAATAATGGTTACCGCATATTCCACTTGTAAACAAAATATCCGTGTAACAATTGTATGCTAACACCTTCTGGCAGGGGGTACCAACAGGAGTGTTTTTAACATTTTAATGTTGCGAAAAGTTGGCACAGAAGCAATACTTGGCGTCATTATGAAACTTGTCCGATGATGTGTTTTACAATTATTGTCATTTATCACATAACTTATGGTGTGGGAGTAGAATAACACCATTCTATATTTTCGATATACCACTAGTTATATAAGTATGCAAATAAGCCCAGTATGCGTTGTCAAAAAAAATCGAAAATTGATCCAATTCAATTCAATTATGTCGGTTTCGCGTGTTATAGCGACAGGCAAAATGCAATAAAAGTCGATATGTGAGTTATGTGATAAATAGAATCTAACATTTGTTCTCATTTATTATTGAATTTATTAAACTCATTAGCAAAAATGATATAATGCTCGGTAAGAGCCTCGCATTATATCATTTTGCCAACTCGTTTAATAAATTCAATAATGAATGAGTACTCATTTAAGATCCTCTATCTATATTTGCTTAAGTTTAATGACTTAATAATATACATAATTATTTGTGTAATTTAGCGTCCGAAGAACTAATTTGAACATCCTGAAATTCTTGATTTTTATTAGTGCTGAAAATTTACCAAACTTCTTAAAAGGGACGAAACAATGTTAGACTCAGTGTTATACATAATATGTAGTTGTCTCCCTTTGAAACTATGTTCTTTGGCAAGTGCTGTTTGTGCGTCGTTTGCTGTTCATAAAGGTCGAGTATAATTAAAAACCCTGTCTTAAGTTCCCAAGAATTAAACAACCCCACCTAAGTATAGGTGCGCACGCAATCCCGCGTGAAGATGTTTACAAATTAGGTACACTGCATATGAGTCTGCAGTTAATTTAATGGTAAATATTTACTTTTTGTAGCAGTTTTTCTTGTTTTTGTTTTGCGATTAACCACCTGTGCAATTCAAATAAAGAATACTGCGAGAATCCCATAAATATTAATAGTCGTTTTTTTTTAAATAGAAAGACGGCTATTGCTTCGCGATGACTATTGCTTTTTTGCCATTATTACCATTACTGAATATTGACTAAAAAGAAGCAAGATGTTTTGACGGAATTTAATAGCGGTACAAAAAAGAGAAACGGCTTTGTGGGTGTGTACTCAAAGCCCACACTAAAACAATTTGTAAATAATTGCGGTCCCGCCATGTTTACAAACAATAAATAAAACTTAGTTCTTACTGGATACTTATTTATGTCTATGCTCATGTTTTCATGTACGAGGGCCGTTCAAATATAACATGGACAGTTTTAATATTAAAGTTGTTACACTTTTATAAATCAAGTAAATTAATTCATATGGTAATAAAGGCTTACATTTTCACTTTCATATCAGTAAATATTGTAAAATTATTTGAAACAGATTTCAAGAAATACAAGTTTTTACAACCCCACTCACTGTAGCCCCCAAGGAGCATGTCATTTGTGTGCTATGACGTTGCCGTGAAAACAAACAATATACTAACGTTATAAATGATTGAAAATGCTATAAATAACAAACGTAAGTGTTATTTAATTAGTTTATTTTATTATTTATGGTTTGCATTAAATAAATATTTAACAGAATAGTCATGTTTTATAAGTATATCACAGCTTCGGAAAGAGATCATACGAATTCGATCAATTTAGCATAATTATTCAAAGAATTTAGAAAACAAATAGCATAGCTATTTCAAAAGGCATGTTTATTGAAAATATAGCGGTATTTTTAATTCATTAACATATATATTTTTAAGGAAATATGTAAGATTTTTAAGTATTTCATTTTTGTTTTAACTTCTTTGTTTTATTAAAAATTTGTATTATTTAATATTTTATTAACATTTTAGTGCTCTGTGATTTTTTCTGACATCGTCAATTTCAACTTAAAAGGAAGGAAATGTTCGTCTACTTATTTATATTTATCATAGTTCTCCTTGTTCAATATTTATAAAATTTCATAATAGCAATTTCGAAATACCAGTGACAAGGCAACTTTAGTTTTGTGTATTTTTGCCGACGATGTTCCTTTTCATTTTGCTATTCCCAAAATGCAGTTATAAAAAAAAGACGTCACATTTTGGACTGCTCCGTAGATGGGTTTCTCGCCCTATCATATCATTCATTGCAAGTAACTAGACATAGTATCAATTTTTTGTTTAAAACATTTCTAATGAGTTGGATTACAACATCTATGAATATTAATTGAATTGAATTGGGGTTTTAAGGCGCATCAACACATGAAAAGGTTATATGGCGCCTAAAAGGCATGAACATGCCAGGCTCATCTTCCATGTACATCGAGATAAAATATGTAAAATGGGCCTAGAACCTTCTCACCCTGAACTGCAGAGTTGCTGCAAATTCTATCGTAGAAACTCCATTTACGCTGGAGCCACGTTATTGTTTTTCTGCCACTGCTCTTTTGATGCGAGTGAGATAGCACCTGAAACAATGCAGGGATCATGATGAAGACCTTTAATGAACATGAACAAAAAATGATAAAATGAACATGAATTTGGGGGGGATTCTACCCCTCTGCCTACCCCTCCAAAGGGATCTGCAGTGGCCGTATTCTTTGCCCCATGACCAATTGGGGCTATTAAAGGTTTACGTCAATAAATGAGTGCGATATTGAAAAAGTCCACGTATTGTTTGAACAGCCCTCGTATACATTTTTCTGAAGAAAAATCAGGAGAAGAATTCTATAAGCAGTTTGCTTTCATTCTAATTCTTTAATATAATTGTACAATGTATATATGAAATGTTGTAAACCATTGAAAAAATAAAATATGTTTAAACCAAGAAAAATCAGACAGTTATTTGCTTATGCTCAATATTAGCTTTTCTTTCCATGCTTACGGAAAAGTGTCCCTTTAAACAGAGTCAAAAGTTATATTTCGGAAATGAAACATGAAGCTGTTTCAAATATCTGGTAAAACAGTGGCTGAGAGGAAATACGGTACCCATACTAGTCAGCTGGGCGAACATATTCCATGACTGTTTTCGTTCGGTAGATATGAACTCTTCAGAAGGTATTCGTTGCTTACAAAGAAGCAGTAAGCAATGACTGATTTGTGATTAGAAAATCACATTGCATCCTTTTCAAGTTAAAGGACAAAATACTGGATCAATAATCAATTAGTGCGTGATTTTCTTGGTATATTTAAACCTAAACTTTACATCATATACTTGTTATTTATAAAATTATATAAAAACAAAATTTAATTATTCTATACTGAACAAAAAAAGTTTAGCATGACATGTTAGGGACATAGATAAACATATGAACATTGATATAATTGTTTGAAGATATTAGAAATGCTAGGTTACCATGGTTACAGGATGTGATTTCCATAATTGTTTGTTATTTTATTATTTGCTAAACAAAGTTTCAGAATTACCTCCCATATATTAAAAACAACTGATTTCACTATACAAACATATTGCTTTGAACAAATTTAAGGTTTGGCATTGGCAAGAATTGCCCATTCATTCATTGTTTAAAACCCACTGAAATATGTTCAAAAACAATTGTTATTCTCGAACGAAAACCTTCCAAATTCCATAATTTTAAAATTACCTCCATTTTCATTAAAATGAGAACGATTTTCGATAATCTATCAAAGTTTGTTCCCATCATATTTGCTTTATTTTTATTACCAACTTTGTTTACAGATGACTTTGTAGTACTGTTATTGGTCATATCTATGTCGCTTTATCACTGACCCCGAACATACAACATACACGGCTTTGTATCTCGTCTATGGAAATGCCATGCATTTTGTGCTAAATTTATTTTACTCAGTATATTTAGTGAGACAGTCTGGTGTCTATGGTTTTATATCCTACCGCAGACTTATTCAAAAAGTAGGTAGAGTATGCCAAATGATCCATTCCGCTATTTTAGTACGGTTTCTGAACACATAACACAAACCATCTATTGTAGGTACAGATTATAAAACGATAAGATCTATGATTCTCATATGCTAACAAATAAAGGAGCAATTGTTTCCACTGACATTTAAGCCTTCTTCTGAAATATCCATTACGCGGTCCCATCTTAATTCCATTAAGTGAAAGGAAAGCTTATATTAGCAGGATTTTATAACAGATATTTCGACAATAAAACATGTTTAAAAAGATTTTTCGCTGAAAAAATGCGATAGCCTGTTTAAAATTACCTATTAAATGTTTTAATTTTACAATATGCAAACTTTTAAGCCAAAATTAAGGTTTGATTTCATACCCCAGCCAACCCCGTTTTCCCTTCTTGGAGAAGGGGTTGTATTGTGTATGAACGTTAATACTCGGATAAGTAATGCTATTCTGAATAACTCTAGGCGTCTGCACAGTGAATTTCCACACCCGCTTTAGCCAGATATATGCAGATATAAACATTGGTGAGTGCCGTTGTACCTCTACCAAATGTATTACAAACACTAGAAGGAAAACATTTAAGCAAAAAAATAATAATTCATTTACAATTACCGTAATATGAAATGATAGTTAACACCATTTTGAAGAAAAATACTGTAAAATTCAACTTCAATCAATAACAATCCATTAAACAGTTTTTTCCAACATTTACCATAATAACTGATGATGTAAAATGATAAAGCCATGTGCAAGTAGTCAATCATTTTGTCTACCATGATTTCTCTACATTTTCACTTGTTTTTAAAGTCTTTACCACAAAACCAGTGAAATAAACTGTTCAGACAAATATTTGAATGTGATCTTTTGTTTTAAAGAGACAAGTGACAATTTTGATTTTCGTAGAATTCGAGGTGTCCCATTAGTTGTTCTAAATTTACTTGCATATTTGCAAATCATAACTAAAATTTAAGTTTAATTTAAAAATGCATAATTAATAATTAATTGAACGGAGCAGAGAAAATTGTTATTGCACATTACTTATTGTGGATTACATTGCACCAAAATATATTTATCCATAATTATGGAAGAATAACGACCATGCTTTATAAATACTTCAAGATTGCAGTGTGTTCTTTCAATGGTTAGATAATGAAATGTTTGTTTAACAGCTCATTTATGCAATATTATATAATGCAATACTAAGGTCAATGCATAAAGAGCTGTTTCAAATCGAAGGGAGTAAATACAGAGGCGTGCATGGTTCAGCGGTAGAGTGTTGGACTCCAGTGTTTGATTCTCGGCATGGCCATCTTATTTATCCTTGAGCAAGATAATTAATCCACAGTTCATAGTAACCCAGAAAGACATCACGAGTGATTAATATAAGTTACAAGAATTTGTTGCACAATCGATGTTAAAAAAATATGTTTGAACTAGAAACATAGCAAGTTTAATTGAATTGGGGTTTTAAGGCGCACCAACACATGAAAGGTTTTATGGCGCCTAACAGGAATGAACATTCCAGGCTCATCCTCCATGTACATAGAGGATCTTACATGAGTGCTCATTCATTAATGAATTTATTAAACGAGTTGGCAAAATGATATAATGCGAGGTTCTTGCCGAGATAAACTCAATAATGAACGAGAACGAATGTTAGATTCTATTTATCACATAACTCACATATCGACTTTTTATTGCATTTTGCCTGTCGCTTTAACACGCGAATTTGACATAAACCGTGGGAATTGGATCACAGTCATTATCGATTTTTTTTGACAGCACATACTGGGCTTATTTGCATACTTATATAACTAGTGGTATATCGAAAATATAGAATGGTGTTATTCAACTCCCACACCATAAGTTATGTCATAAATCGAGATAAGATATGGAGAATGTGCCTAGAACCTTCTCACCTGCAGAACTGCAGAGTTGTTGCAAAATTCTATTGTAGACACTCCATTTACGCTGGAGCAACGTTTATTGTTTTTCTGCCACTGCTCTAGTGATTTGAGCGAGATGGCACCTGAAACGATGCAGGGGTCATGATGAAGACCTTTAATGAGCATTAACAAAAAATTATAAAATGAAGATGAATTTGGGGGTCGAGGGTGTGGTTCTACCCCTCTGCCTACCCCTCCAACGGGATCTGCAGTGGCCCTATTCTTTGCCCCAGAGTGCAAAGAATAGGGGCATAAGTGCAAGAAAATAGAGTGTACCACAATGAAGCACCTTATGTCTAGGGGCTGTGGGATTACGTTCAACTCATAGTTTTTTCATTATTTTTCTCATTATGTGCATGATAATCATATTTGTAATATTTTGATGACAAAAAAGAATTCGGTTTACTACACATAAATGCAACTGTGTTTTTGCATATAGGCAGGTAGTCCATCCATCCATCCAGGGTCTGTTTGTTTCTTTGAATAGTGAACCACAGTTGATTTGTTTTTGTGGTAATGGCTACCCCATTTTTCCAGGGTAGAACCAGTACTGTATACCTCCCACCTTACGTAAGAATCAACACTAACTTCTCATTTGACAAGTTGAGTTCCCAGTGGGATTCGAATCTGCAGAGGTGAGAAGTGCACCGTCTGTACTTTCACGGCCACGAAGGTGCTTCCCTCCCCGGGTAATCCGTTTGCAAATTATTTTGCAGGTTAATCTAATACCTCATTGCAGCTAGACAAAGTAGACTGGTACACGGTATGCAATTTAGCCTACTGGTCCCCGAAATCACAACCATGACTTTAAGGTTAATCGGCAGGTGGCAGCTATGACCTACATAGGAAGCCAGGATCAAACCTATACTTACCATCAAATTAATTCTTTAGCTCTTTTTCTTTTACATGCCTAGAGATAAGATTCCAGTATGTGATAGTGCACAATTAAGAGTTGATTTGTTTGTTTGTTTGTATGGTGTTTTACCTCATTTTCAACACATGTAAGTGTAATAGGACTCAGTTGGTGGGTATGTAAATAGATAGGTTTATAAGTGCGTTACTACTGTCTCGCCGCAGAGCTAGCTTTTATGGCGATATTGGTAGAGCGTCCGCTTCACATGCAAGGGGTTCCGAGTGAATGTGAGGTGCAGTGTGGGGTGGGACTGCAGGGAAGTGGGGTGCAAAATTGTCCTCATCATTATAATTAGCACACACACAATGATACATTATATATCAGCAACTAAAGCAAAACAAACAACATAGAAAAACAATCAGGGAAAGTTAAAATTTATTGCAAACAATGGACAAATTGATCTAAAGCAGATCATTTAAAGGGAAAACAAGCAATCAAAAAAGTCATCAAAGGGAGGTAATACAGTTAAGGTGATCAATTCAACATACCATAAGTAAGGTGATGAAGTGCAATGCAAATCGCGAGGGAAAAACTCACTTCAAAACGAAATGTTAATATTTAAAACAAGAACTTAATGCAATAAAAAAGCATCAAACATTATGTTTCCGAAAACGTGATGCTGACACAAAAAATATATCAAATTTACTTGAGGGTTTACACTTCAAAATAATTAAGCATGAGCAATTTCAGCAAATATTTCACTTATTCTTTGCCAACGCCATAAACAATACGTTTTTATTTCCTGAACTAAAAACTCACCACAATAATCAGTCAACGGTTACCGTAGAAACCCATTTTTTATCAGCCTGATGATTTCGGTACTTCATCATATAAAAAAAAAAACACTTTGAAGGAAAAGAAAGCACATTCAAATGTTCAGTTAATTACTGCATATATTTGATTTACAGACAATCGAAATTTTGGTGAAAACTGTATTTCTTGTCTCAAAACAGAGTTTTATGAAGACCTGAATGATTTAACCTTTGATCAAACTTCCATCCATTAAAGCATGCACAATTTTTTTTACTGTTATTGCAATGTAAGGTTGTAAGCAAAAGTGTTTGGGTCACATGTTAGTGTATTAGGAACACACTACTTACTTTGGGTTTCTCAATGTTTAACACTGAGGGGTCTGTGCTGTCTTGTCCCGACCCTCCGCTCCCAGGGCGAGACTGTGCGTGATGAAGCAAGTGAGTAAAATATCCGAACATCAAGCTTTAGGCATGCATAGTTATAGGCTGACAAACAGGGTTCAGGTGCATTATATTATAACAGATAACCATGCTAGATTTTCTGGATCGGTATGTGAATGGTTTTAACCCTTAACATAAAATAGCCTTTGCGTCCATTGTAAACCCAGATCAGCCTGCGAGTAACCCGCTGATCAGGGTTTACAATGCCCGGCTGATCAGTCATTTTCCAAAAAACACCCCTTTGTCACATAAATGGAATGGTCTTAATTCAAAGACAGAACAGTCCATTATATATATGTAGCGGGTTACAGATTAGGGTCTGAGAATTGTCTTTTACGGCAACATGGTAGCAGAGCTGTAAAACATAACAGACAGACCTGGTGACCCCAAACTGTTTAAATCTTAGCATAGTTATCTCAATTCTAATGCTTTTCAATTTAAATGTGAGACATAAAAAACAAAATTATACTTTAAACACACTGGTAATAATTACACGGCCTTGTTTTTTTCTCTGAAAACCTAATTAATATATGGGTGCCGTCATTTTTGACGACGTCAATGGGTTTGTTACAAAGTTAAGTGACATCAGGTACTTTTTAGATGGTAAATAGTTTTACGTTGAAAAATTTGAGATGTCAGCCAATGGAGTAACACATTGAATTTTATTTGATTTAGAATCTCTAATTTGTGCATTCCAGTACGTAAGTATGAAATTTAAAATCTTTTGGGAAATTTCAACCTCAGTTTTATTCTGTTGATTCTTATATTTTTGTATATTTTTTACCCTTTGTGTTTCCCAAAACCTTTTTTCATTACAGTTATTCAGAAGGACACATACTACATGGCCCAGCATTTGATAGGAAGTTAAACCTCTAAGACTGAATTACTTGAGTTTTCTTATATCCCAAAACCTGTGTGACGCCCCCTCTGCTTTGTTCATTATTAGTAAATTTGCATTAATTATTACACAACTATGATTAATCATTATGTTCTGTTATTCTAGCGCTGACATGAAACAAGCTTCTAATATAATATTTTTGTTCATAAGCCTCATTTGTCAGAGTGATGGTAAAATAATAGCATAACAATTTGTTAAATTGAAAAAAAAATATAAGTGTGATAAATGCACTTTGTCCAGGCAATATGATAAACTACGTACAAACAACAGGTCTTTTACTATTAACATCACTCTTAACCATTTTGTAAGAGTGACGGCTGGAATTTGTCCAAACAATTTGTCTTTTACCAGGTTTACTATTAAATTGTAACCATTTTGTAAAGAGTGACGACTGGAATTTGTCCAAACAATTTGTCTTTTACCAGGTTTACTATTAATTGTAACCATTTTGTTAGAGTGACGGCTGGAATTTGTCCAAGCAATTTGTCTTTTACCAGGTTTACTATTAAACTGTAACCATATTATAAGTGTGATGGCTGGAATTTGTCCAAGCAATCAGTCTTTTACTATCAAATCATAACCATTTCATCAGTGTGATGGCTGGCATTGTTCAAGCAATATTATGCCTTTTCTACTTACATGTGTTACTGTTAATTAAAGCAATTGTACAAGTGGGTAAATGTCACTTGTCCAAGCAACGTGCATATTCTGCTTACACATGTTATTCTTAATCAGAACAATTTTAACAATGTGACAACTGGAACATGTTCTAGTGGTACACATTCCAATCATAAGAATTTGTACACATTCCAATCATAAGAATTTGATGGTGTGATGGTCAAAATTTATAAAAAAAAACAACGTGTTTAACAATGTTTCAAGTTATCTAAATTGGGAAGTTTAACTAAAACAGCTTTCTGTCATCTTTTACAACCAATAAATGAAGAGTGCTGAAGAAATAAAAAATAATAATAACTAAAAAAAATAATATGATCCATGCTACAGAAAAGAAATATTAACTTAACCTTTAGTTTTCCACATTGTGAATTTCTTCATTTTAATGATGTTTAATTACTCAGCAAATTCAGCAAATTCAGGGGCTGGCGTGGCGCAGTCGGTAGCGCGGCAGATTTGTAACCGGAGGCCCCGGGTTCAATCCTCCGTGGTGCCACTGAGTTCCGTTGGTGTGTTCTTAGGCAAGACACTTTTCCTCGTCCGTCGGATGGGGACGTAAACCGGGTGGTCCCGTGTATCGGTCTATCCTCCGAGCACGTTAAAGAACCATAGGAATCTATTCGATTATAAGAGTAGGGCAGGTTCCTGGATCCTATGTATCCTTCCCCTCTCTCTGGGGCGGCTCTAAATAACCTGTATTGTCTTGATGAGCCGTTAAACAACATTCAATTCAATTCAATTACTCAGCAAATTCACAATGATACAAACATAGCATAAATCAATACCAAAATAATCCTAAGATTCATGGAAAAATTATATATAACAGTATAACAACATTGGTTATATACATCAATATAATAGGTTACATATAACGAATTAACAGCAATATATTTAACAATATAACAGCATTATACATATAACAGTATAACAGCATTGGTTATATATAACAGTACAACACTACTGATCGTATACAACAGCATTGGTTATACATATTTATATAACAGCATTAGTTACACATATTTATATAACAGCACCGGTTATACATATTTATATAACAGCATGGGCTATACATATTTATATAACAGCATTGGTTATACATATTTATATAACAGCATTGGTTATACATATTTATATAACAGCATTGGTTATACATATTTATATAACAGCATTGGTTATACATATTTATATAACAGCATTGGTTATATATATCAGCAGGGGATATCAGGGTTCAAATTTAACACTTATTTACTTGCTAAATACAAATAGAGTTTTGCAGATTGCAAGTAGAAAATATCAGCCAGGGATGTAAAATATCACTCGACCGCTCGCCATGGCGACTAAAACATCACGGAGTCAAAAATCCTAAATACTAGACCGATCAGTAGATTAGTTTTTTGTGGTGAAGAAAAAAATATTGATATTTTCAGTTTCAAAACAAGCGCGTGTTGGTAACTAGGTTAACAGACCGTATTATCGTAATGTTAACATCGAAAGTTTACTGAATACACTTCACGTAAACCAATCTGGCAGGTGCGCATGAAATTTGGATTACTCGGATATTTATGTTTACGTCATATATGAGTCAGCGTGTGAAATATTTATGTCTACACCGTTGATTTTTCCGTAAAAATGTAAAAAAACAAGAGGTCAATGACCTTGAAGCTCTACTGATAGATTTTTGATAGCTAGGTCAACATTCCTGTGAAGTTTCATGAAAATCCATCAAGTAGTTTCATAGGAGTAGTCGCTACAAGTTTTCATTATATAACTCTATGTAAACAAAGATGGCCGCTGGTGGCCATGTTTAATGTCAAATCAAAATAATTTTTGACAAGGATCAACATCATGTCATACTGATCATTTTAGAAAAAGTCCCATATCAATATCACTTATAGTTTTCAAGAAGTAGTCGCTACAAACTTGAATTTTGAAAATCTATTTTCAGCCATGGCGGCCATCTTGTATTTCCGGCCGACCTGAAATTTTGCTAGGATCAATAAGACATCATGAGCAACATTCCTGTAAAGTTTCATGAAAATCCGTCGAGTAGTTACAGAGGAGTAGTCGTTACAAGTTTTTACTAGATAACTCTATGTAAACAAAGATGGCCACTGACAGCCATGTATAACATCGAATCAAAGCGATTTTCGACAAGGACCAACATCATGACATGCTGATCATTTTAGAAAAAGTCCCATATCAATATCACTTATAATTTTCAAGAAGTAGTCGCCATAAACTTGTTTTTTGAAAATCTATTTTTAGCCGTGGCAGCCATCTTGAATTTCCGGCCAACCTGAAGTTTTGCTAGGATCAATTAGACATCAAGAGCAACATTCATGTGAAGTTTCATGAAAATCCGTCAAGTAGTTTCAGAGGACTAGTCGCTAAAAGTTTTCATAATATAACTCTATGTAAACAAAGATGGCCGCTGGTGGCTATGATTAATGTCAAATCAAAATAATTTTTGACAAGGATGTCATACTGATAATTTTAGGAAAAGTCCCATATTTATATCACTTAGAGTTTTCAAGAAGTAGTCGCTACAAACTTGTTTTTTAAAAATCTATTTTTAGATTTGGTGGCCATCTTGGATTTCACATCAACATGAATTTTTGCTAGAATCAACTAGACTTCATGGGCAACATTTCTGTAAAGTTTCATGAAAATCCATTCAGTAGTTTCAGAGGAGTAGTCGCTACAAAAAAAAAGTTTACGGACGGACAGACGGACGGACAGACAGACGACGGACGCCGCACCACGGCATAAGCTCTGCTGATATCTGATCAGAAGAGCTAACAAGGTGACTCGTTCGACTCTCAACCAAAACAACGAGATATTAGATCGCTATTTTGAGGAAAAATATATCGGGCACCGATGAGACTCGTTCAAAACAAATGGTAGAAAAACGTAAGCAGCAACAAGCTGTATATGATAGAACAAATAGGCAAAGAGAGGTAACAGGGAGATTGATCAAGTCTGCCGTATGCACCATCGACAAAACGTTATATTTTTTCATTCCTTTAATAGTAAAACATAGGTGCTACTTAGTAGAATGGTAAAAAATACAGGAAATAAACAATTCAATAATTCAACTCTGCAAAACTTTCATATTTAGAATCATAAAAGCATGCAGTCTTTTATATGGACCACTAATAAAAACATATTTCAATTAAAACAGATTATTTAATGAATAAAATGGTTTTATACAGTTAGTCTACAAGTGAACAAAAGTATACACTTGTTCTGTAAACTGTTAACTGAAATATAGTTTAAAAGTAGTAAACAATACTATAAATAGTCTATATATTAACACTTTTTATATATAAATCCTTTAATATTATGAAAAAGTATAAGGTCAACTTAAAAGTTGGTAAGGTCGAGTGACTTTTTTCAACTGGTAGACTTACAGGTCAAGTAGCCCTTGAAAATAGTTTACACCCCTGTCAGCACTTGCTAACTTGTTCAGGTAATAAAAGAAACCCACTAGGTCTCAGTGCGCATTTACTCACTGAACATATTTATCTAACTTGGTTATATAGGTGGATATAATAATAAGTATAATTATACATTATTACATTCCTGCATCTAGCCGAGTGTGAAAAAGTAATTATTTACATGTATGGCAATCCTTCTAAAAAGTAAAATGAATTGATGCCTTTTTTAGCAAGTGGCAAAAAATATTAAAATCGATCCCTGAGATATAATATTACAATATATCAGCATTGGTTACATAATTATATACTAGTATATTGTATATAATGGCATAACATAATT
This sequence comes from Cyrtodaria siliqua, assembly GCA_037043455.1. Taxonomy (NCBI): domain Eukaryota; kingdom Metazoa; phylum Mollusca; class Bivalvia; order Adapedonta; family Hiatellidae; genus Cyrtodaria; species Cyrtodaria siliqua. Next base: position 315,277 of record JAWPHD010000491.1, read on the forward strand.
GATTATATATAACCCTGTAACATCATGGGTTATACATAACAATATAACAACATTGGTTATGTATAACCCTATATAACAGCATTGGTAATAAATAACAATATAACAGCATGTATTGAATAATGATAATAGACAGATCAGATAGTCATATATGACATGTATAATGTGATATTGGATATGTCAGCATTTCTATACTTGGGATCGTTTTCGTCGTCGATTATACGAATATCTGCTGAATTGTCGTCGCACTGGAGGCATGGGTGGGATATTGTCCAACCTTATCTTAAACGTACTCTAGCGGAAAACATCAAAACAAAATAAGATGAACCCTCAGCATGAGGCATATATTCCTCTACCAGGTAATAATATTAATATGTAATATTTCAAAACATATTTCAGTTACGACATATTGTATACCGCACTACCAGCTCTACCACACCTACAGCTAGTTGTGTATAGCATAAAGCAACACTTGTGAACGCACACAATAATGTCTAGTTTAATTATGCCCAAGTTCAAGAGTACACAATTCAGTGCAGTGTTTACCATCTCACGGGACATGGCATTCTCAAATGAGCAAGCCCATACCATGCATTGTTCCTATATCTTCCACATTACTTACCAGAAGAAAGATAACTTGTGTTACAATCTTTTCTGTTAAAAATGATTATCCCCCTTTAAATCACACACACATGGTGTTTGTTTCTCTCCCTTTAAAACTGCATACAACAGAGCAATACGCCACTGCAACAACAGGCTTTTGCTTTGAAATATGGTTATCAATTTTAAGCTCAATTCGCGAGAAAACAACCTGACCATAATGTTTAATTGTCCGTCTAAAACTTTATACACCGAAGTAATGCGCTTTTGCAACAAACACATACTTTCTGTGCATTAGGACTCCCTTTCAAGCTACAGTCAACAGAACACCTATGCTTTGAAACACCACAAACACTGTGCAATATAATTCACTTTCAAATTTTATTCACCAGAAAAACCCCACTTTGCAACACCACAATCCCTGTGCAATATCTCACTTTCTTATTGGATGGTTTATTCTGAGATTGTCTTGAAAACAAGTTAAATCTCATTGAGCGACCCGAGTTAGAGCCGGCGCTGCTGTGTACCCCTGACTACAATTGCATGACAGTATAATAATTACTACCTACCTGATAACAGTTTGCAATTGACATACATATATCAAATGAGTACCAACAACTGTATAATTAAGTAGAAGTTTAATTTGAATTTAAACCTACTTCCCCATTATGATAACTTAAAATTTCTCATGGACAAAATCAATTAAAAAAATATAATATGATTCAACCCTTGTCCTATATCTAACCTTAAAACATCTTTACAGCATTTATATCATTAGTATACTTTCTAAAACTAAAAATACTACCTTTTTTTAGATAAATGTAAGTACTGTAAACCTGGAAAAGTTCGCGACTACATTCTTTTGCGGAGGATCAACATAAATCATCTTCGCGGCAATAAAGATTCGTGGATGCCGACTCCCTAGGTGTAAACAATTTGTAACATATACTTGTATTTTTTATCCTTATGTTAGCTGCATACAATTATAAACTTTATCATAACGATGTTCTGAACATACAATTGGATCACTGACTAGTTATAATTACTGTATCGGTCTTCACTATAATTTGCAAGTTGCAAAACCGTTTACAGGTAAGTAAGTGTATTTTTGTAAATGAAATCAGTGCACCTATTGGATAAAGCTCAGATCCACTACTGAGGAAATAGAGTTTAATTAACATTGTTGAAGTGATACAGGAAATAATTCCCGAGTGAGAAAGATTTTTGCGATATGAAACGAGTGCATTTTCGCACGAGTTTCTATATAGCAAGAATATTTCTCACGAGTGAATTATTTTCCGTATCACGACAAAAATGTTAAATAAACTATATAATATTAATTTCCGTATCACGACAAAAATGTTAATTAAACTATATAATATATATTCTGTGATGAATTTCTTTCCAGGCGTCTTTTGACACAAGTATTCCTTCTTCTGTCACTAATTCGGTGACAGCGCAGAGTAATATCATGACGTCAATTTGTGACGTAATATTGTGACGTCTATCGTTTAGTTCATAACATTTGGCTACTATGCTATCTTGCACACTAAGCGAGATAGCACAGTAGAGGTAAGGATATTTTTTCTCAAACTGGGAAATTTCTATAATTCATCACAGAATATATAATATAAACTGATCCGTCTCACCCAAAAACAAAGTTTGCCGAACATCGCAAACATTATTAGTATGCGAAATTTTCCAGGTTTCCAGTAGTACGTATTCCTTCTAACAGCATTTTTTAAGCATTTCAGCCTATGATTGCATTAAGTACAGAACTATTATAGTGTCATCTAGCTGAAAGCCAACTTGCTAATAAAAACTATTAATAGGCTAGCATGGTACCAAACTTTTACAGTTTAACAAGAATTCGGCAGAATTAATTGTCGCCTACACTGAGCTTTGTTTGACACACACAAAAGATGTCTAAATCGTCGAAACTTATGCTGAATTACACCAGGGCTATTCCATTAAAACAGGAAAGCAATTAAGGGTGAACTCTATTTTCTGAAATTTGGTTCTGTGATTAAATTTTGCATCTTTGGGTGGGTGTTCAATTTCAAAAGTGCCTTCCTGGGGTCCGATGTGTGAGTTAATGGTATAGCGCTCACTAATATTTGGGCAAAAAATATCTATATTAAGAGACCACCTGTTTCTAAGACAATTGCACCTGTACTAAGAGATCACTTCGGCTCTTCCCTTAGTGGGCTGTTAATACAGGTTTGACTCTAATCAACATTACATGAAAAGTAACTTTTTAATTCAATAGCGCAAAATAATAGCATAGATGGCAATGCAAATATTCCAACAAATACGATAATTTTGTTTACTAGCTTTACTATGTTTACCAGTCTCGGAGTGATTCGTTTCTCAGGGGAGGAAAATGCAACAGTCTTAGACTGGCGCTCTGACACCTGACGAGACTTAGACTGAGTTCCGCTTTTCTAAATAGTTATCAATTTGTATTTGAAAAACAGTATTGAAATAAAGTATTAACATATAAAGCAAAAAATGTGTTCTTATATTAGGCTATGTATCATGCATGAATCAAGGTAGGGGTCTGATAATGAAGAAAATGCTTGATTGACCCATTTAAATTGCTGGTGGGTGGAAGATGTCAACTTCTTAGATCTGCAGGATCAAAAACTAAAAAGTTTCAGAGTACATAATATTCGTCCTATTCAAAATTCTATGTTTTTTTATTATTAAACACAAAATCAATGTTTTAATTTTAAGAAGAAAAAAACATAAAGTAAAGAAAATTCAGTAGTAAAGATTGACTATCGCAGTGAAGATTCTAGTGAAATTGTGTGTGTTTAATTGGATGAATATGGTAACAGAGTATGCATGAGTTTTTTATCAGCTAAAATTGGAGCATTGCAGATACAATATTATATTTGGGTTTGAAAGATATGGATGGGTTTTGCTGGGAACTAATGGGTTCTAAAAGCTTAAAATTATATGTTAAATGTACATGTACAAGGATTGCCATGCAAAATCAATAGTAATATAAAATCTTATAACTATTTATAAACCCAGAAATTAATGTAGAATTCCAGAACATTTTATATCTACTCCATGCAATAAGTATTAGAATCATAAATTCTCATGTCTACTCAAACAGTAAATAAATTCTTTACAACATCACAACCATTCCTTTGTTTATATTGATACCAATATCAGTCGGAAATTATACGAAGTTTAATGATCATAAAGCACCAACTAGGCAAATAGCAATCTGTTCACACCCTTCTCAAAATTGTCTCCCTTACATAAATGTCTATGCATGAATTTGTTAATATAAAAAAAATCTTCTTTGTGAAATTACTGTGATTTTTATGTTTAAATCGAAGCAAATAACAATCACAATATCTGGTGTAATCACAAGCATGAAAACATGAAGAACCAGGTTGTGTTGAAGAGTTATTAGGGGAGGTAACTGACTATTTTCCAAATTGTATCGGTATCAATACAACAAAGTTTAACAAATTAAATTAGGCCTGGTTGCCATGGTTACCTGAGACATGTCACCAGCATCAGTGGGGGCGTTCGCCGGGGGTAACGTGGCCACGCCGGGTTCTGCAGTGTCAGCACCACCCATTTCTGAAGCAACCACAGACTCTGCATCAAGCTGTATAAAAAATTAAAACAGTAGTTTTATTTTTGTAATTATTATAACAGTTGATATAGCGCCAGACAATATGGCCACGTAGTGTGATAATATGGAGACTGCATCGTTGGACTGTTACGTATTATGTTTTTCGACTGTGTACCACCATTCATATTCATAAGGATAGGACTGAATACAACAGGATAAATTTTTGCTTTTTATTTTTTTAAAATCCACCAATGATTAACAAACAAAAAAATAGAATTTTTAAACTGCTCCTTATGGTAATAGATAATGATATGACATACAATTGTTACGATTTCAATATGAATTAAGGTCAACACCCTATAAGACGAATTGCCTTACTTGTATGCAACATCTGTAAAGAAAGAATACTTTCTTTAGGGACAAGTCCAATGTGAAAACAATCTCATTAAATCTTATCCTAATTATGCTTTGATACTCTCCGCTATAGGATCTGACAACACTGCCTTGGAGGTCACGTCAGATCGACCTTTCCTCTAATCAATATTCACGAGAAGATAAACTAAATTCAACCAATGAAATTGCGCGTTTCATACGCACTTCAGATGGTGTTTGGGTAAACTGAACAAACAAAAATCCACATAAAACACATAGATCTATATCCGAATAAAGATAACGTCTTCGTGTGTAATTGCTGTGGATTGCACGATAAATTCAAAGAAATGCACTAAATGGCATGTTTTACATCAAGAATACAAATAAAATCATGGGCGCTGTCATGTATTTTGAAATATATATTATACCAAAATTATCACGACTTTATATGTTCTAAATAGTAATTCATATTATGTCTGGCCCGCTTAGCTCAGTTGAAAGCGAAGTCAACTATTGACATGCGAGTGTAATTTTAGTGTGGTTTCAATCCCACAAATTGGTACATTTTTTATACCGCTATTGAATTCCGTCAAACAATCTTGTTTTTGTTTTTCAGTAAATATTCAATAATGGTTGGTGTGTTATTTTTGTCAACTCAATTATTTTGTGTTTTATAAGCTAAATGTTACGGACATTGTCTCTGCCAGTACTGAGCGTAGACTGCTCCACAGCGTTTTACTGAAATGCGATATGCGCAGTGAAGCAGTCTATACCGAGCAATTTTGTAGGCTGAATTCTGATTGGCTAATCATAAGGTCCATCAGACGTGACCTCCAATGCAGTGTTGTCAGATCCTTAGTAGTGTAAGGTAACGTACCATGATAAAGGATCTGATTTTAATGAGATTGATGTAAAAATACAGAATTCTTTCTCATTTACATTTTAACGTTCCTGTGCAACCCTTCATCAGTGGTAGCACCTTGTACGGTGAGGTTTAATGCCTCTTGGTTCCTTAAAGGTACACAAGACAATCTCGTTTTATTTGTTCCATGCTCTTTTAATGAATTTTAAACCCAAAAAAGGTTCTTTAAGCAATTTTCTTTCTTTTTAAAAATAACAGATTTCTGATGAGGAAAGAAACTCAAAATTATCTAAAAGCAAACCTCCGAGATCATTTCGTCTTTCTTCTCTTTCATCTCCTCCTTCTTCTTCATGGCTGTTACTATGGTTTCAAGGTCACTGACCCACACGTCACGTGGCAGTTTATGTACCTCCAACCACAACTCTCGTGTTGTTGGATCTATACAGAAAATACATCAAAAGGTTAAACAGAGAACAGATAATCTTTTATACTAATATTTTGAACCGTTGACAATTGAATCACGGGTCTTTATTAAATAAGAAACAAGAAATCCGTGGATTCACATGTCTCGCCAAACGGGGGCTCGACTTAAAAAAAAAAAGGTCAGTGATGCTTAAATGAAAGTTTGTAAACATTTTAGTAATTAAAAACAATCGAGTTTGCCATTTGCTGAGATGACATTTAAGTGCATTTGTTTAAAAACAAAATGCCATTCTATTAAAAACAAGAGGCCCAAGAGGGCCTGTGGATGCTCTACTGGCTAAAATGGCTCTTATATCAAGGGTTGTCGACATAAAATTCCCATCAGTAGTTTTTTTAAAACATTGCAGAAACAACAGGGATAGGATGACCTTAGATCGCTCACCTGGTAATCATGGGCAATATTTCTGCTGTGTCTAGTCTGGCATGGGCATTTTTTAATTTGTCCCACTTTCTTCTATGAATGAAATTTCATAAAAATGGGGGGGGGGGGGGGGGGGGGGGGGGGGTATATTAACATTCTTAACAAATTTGGGAAAGATCAGATAAAAAATGAAGTAACTACAGATTTAACAAAGGAAAATACAAAAATACAATATTACATTTTTCCACAAATCAAGGGCCATAACCTGTCGTTACTAACTAGATCTAGCTGGTTTTCCAAAATTTCATTGATATACCATGCTTTGCACAATTAGAGATCATACTGAGGCTTCCTGCGAAATTTTGTAGAAATCCAACAAGCCGTTTAGGAGGACTAGCGCCGACAAGAAATTTAAAGTAAAAATGTCAAAGTGCCACAACTCCGTCATAAATCAGCGAACTGGAACAAAAGCGCGATATGCACAACTAGACATCTTACCGATGCTTCCTGCCAAGTTTCGTCGAAATCCAACAAGGCGTTTAGGAGGAGTAGCGTTGACAAGAAATTTAAAAAAAAATGTCAAGGAGCTGTAACTCCATCAAAAATCAATGAACCGGAAAAATAATGCAATAGGCACAGCAATGCTTCCTGCTAACACGGCGTTAACAACAACAACAAAATTAAAACCAAAAAATAATGAAATAAGAAAATTAAGAAAAATGAATAAAAATAATCAAGAAATTTAAAAAAAAAATGTCAAGGAGCTGCAACTCCATCAAAAATCAATGAACCGGAAAAAAAAAATGCAATAGGCACAGCAATGCTTCCTGCTAACATGGCATTAACACCACCAAAACAAAAATTAAATAAGAAAATTTATAAAAAAAAAAAATTAAATAATTAAAAAAAAAACTCAAACAAAATAAATAATTAAAACAAAAAATAATTAAAACAAAAAAATATAATTAATTAAAAAAATAATTTTACTACTAAAAAAAAAGGCAAAACATCTGGTAAAGTTTGGTAAAGATCAGATGAAAAATGAAAGCCCTATCGTATTAACGAGGCTGAATATAGCATTTTTAACTAAATCAAGGGCCATAACTCCACTAATATTGGTCCGATCTGGCTGGTTTTCGAACTTGTGCGAGCTTTCATTCATATTAACAACCTGGTAAAGTTTGGTAAAGATTGAATGAAACATGAAGGCCTTTGGCCAGTAGAGCTAAAAATCATCAGCTCCAACATGTAGGTCAAGGTCATACATGAAATCCAGGCATCCAAAAAAAAGATGCACTAACGAAGACATAACTACGTCAAAATAGAATATGTTTTCTTCCAAAGATTAAGCTATAAATTAGGTTTAAAACATCTAGTGCATAATTCTAGTTCATGAGAAAGTGATGTAAATGTAACAATTAAAGTTATCTGCCCTTTGCTTGGAGGGTCAAGGTCACTTCCACATTTGCTTTGTCACGTTGCAATGTACCACCCATGATACAACTATAAACAAAGTTTGAAAGGTCTAGTGCATACAGTTTGTGAGAAAATGACCTAAACGCAAAACTTGAACCTAAAAATTAGTAAGTTATCTGCCCTTTGTTTGGAGGGTCAAGGTCACTTCCACATTTGCTTTGTCACGTTGCGATGTACTACCCATGATACAACTATAAGCAAAGTTTGAAATGTCTAGTGCATACAGTTTGTGAGAAAATGACTTAAACGCAAAACTTGAATGTTGACGCCGCCGGAAAAGCAACACGTCTCTTTTTTTCTTCAAAAAGGCGAGACAAAAATGATCCAATATCATGTAGAGAAAAAAGCTTCGAGAGTTGACGATGCTGTCAGATGTTATTTCCTGAGAAAGTTTAACAAAGTGAAAAATGTTGGTTTAAACCATACTTAAACTGTTTTTAAAATGCAATTTAATAGTTTATTCAACCACTGATTAAGTTCACACAAAAACTTGAACCTGATACTGGCTCGTCAGTGTTTTTTCTCAAGTTATTTCAGTATAATCAATGTGAAAACAAAGCAGTTCAATAACTCTTTCTACATGCCTAATGCCTTTGAACTTACTATACAGTGTACACACCTGACTTCAAGTTATTACGCAAGTCCATTCAGTGTATTACCAGCCAACCGTGCAGCCGTCTTTTGCACGGCCGTTTTTGAAAAATCGCGGCCAATATTTAAAGGAGTTGGATGGGTTAAAAAAAATGCTTGTATTTTTTTTGCTAAACAACACTTCCAAACTATTACTTTCTCAATATTGTTATGTTTGTATACATTTATAGAGAAAGATGATCTTATATATTAGGTAGCTCTTTTTGACAAGGGATATATGCACCTTTTTCACCTTTATCTGTGAAAATAAATTACCCAAGAGACGCAAAGTGGCGCGTAATGCATGTTAGCAAATTATTTTGCACACCCTGTTTGCATATTTGCACATCCAGTTCATGGATTTCTGCCTAATACACTGAGTCCATTACACATTTTTTAGGATATTCAAGCCCATTTATATTGATCAGATTATTCCAACCTCTCAAAGAGAATCAAAGAAAAAAAATATAACTGTCTCAAAATTAAAACTACAGTCTATTACACCCATTCCTAACCTACTTCAAAAATGCTTTCCCATCATAAGCTCCATGTTAAGCTATAACAAGAGGTCAATGACCTTGAAGCTCTACTGATAGATTTTTGATAGCTAGGTCAACATTCCTGTGAAGTTTCATGAAAATTCATCAAGTCATCATAGGAGTAGTCGCTACAAGTTTTCATTATATAACTCTATGTAAACAAAGATGGCCGCTGACAGCCATGTTTAATATCGAATCAAAACAATTTTCGACAAGAACCAACATCATGACATGCTGATCATTTTAGAAAAAGTCCCATATCAATATCACTTTTGGTTTTCAAGAAGTAGTCGCCATAAACTTGCTTTATAAAAATCTATTTTTAGCCGTGGTGGCCATCTTGAATTTCCGGCCGACCGGAAGTTTTGCTAGGATCAATTAGACATCAAGAGCAACATTCATGGGATGTTTCATGAAATCTGTCAAGTAGTTTCAGAGGAGTAGTCGCTACAAGTTTTTACTATATAACTCTATGTAAACAAAAATGGCCACTGGCAGCCATGTTTAACGTCGAATCAAAATAATGTTTGACAAGGATCAACATCATGTCATGCTGTTCATTTTAGAAAAAGTCCCATATCAATATCTCTTATAGTTTTCAAGAAGTAGTCGCTACAAACTTATTTTTTAAAAATCTATTTTTAGCTGTGGCGACCATCCTGAATTTCTGGCCGACCTGAAATTTTGCTAGGATCAATTAGACATCAAGAGCAACATTCCTGTAAAGTTTCAAGAAAATCCGCCAAGTAGTTTCAGAGGAGTAATCGCTACAAGTTTTTACTATATAACTCTATGTAAACAAAGATGGCCGCTTGGCAGCCATGTTTAACGTAGAATCAAAATGATTTTTGACAAGGACCAACATCATGTCATGCTGATCATTTTAGAAAAAGTCCCATATCAATATCACTTATAGTTTTCAAGAAGTAGTCGCTACAAACTTGTATTTTAAAAATCTATTTTAAGCTTTGGTGGACATCTTGGATTTCACATCAACATGAATTTTTGCTAGGATCAACTAGACTTCATGGGAAACATTTCTGTAAAGTTTCATGAATATCCATCCAGTAGTTTCAGAGGAGTAGTCGCTACAAATAAAAGTTTATGGACGGACAGACGGACGCCGCACCACGGCATAAGCTCTGCTGATCTCTGATCAGCCGAGCTAAAAATGGCTTAAATCAACAGTAGAAAGTCGTTTCATGTGGGCCATTATCTTGATTTATGTGATGTTGGTTTGTTTAGATGTTAATACGATACTTTTTGATTATATGTTATATCCATCAGCCTTTTAGAATCAGTGCTCTATTTTAACGTATTAAATTTGCATCTTTACATACCAGTTAATATGCATCTATCCAATCATCGGAAAATTCAAGAAATGTACAAAGTGTATTATAAAGACGCCTTTCTGGTCGGGATAGTAAAGATGCTGTGCCTAAAAATGTCTTGCCCTCACCACTGCGGGTTTGAATCCCACTGGGAGCTTGACTTGTCAAGTGAGAAAATGTTAAATTTTACGGATAGCAGGATCGAGGTATATAGTACTGGTTCTACAGAGGAAAAATGGGGACTCGACTCTACCCCCCCAAAAAAAAATTACTATCATATATGGCCTAACATGTGCTAAAAATGATGTAAAACACCATTCAAACAAATAAACAAACAAACATGCCATTAAAATAGTCGAACAAAGCAGTGCGTATAATGGACTCACTCAAAGGTAATAAAAAATTAAATTAAACTGTAAACATAGATCTAAAGATCAACTTGTAACGCTTACTTTCCATGGTCATGCCAACATAGTCCCCATCGTTTGACGCCTCCAACTTACTGACCAGTATCTTGCTGTCTGAATCCTGTAATAATAGAGCCAAAGTCTAATCTTGCCTTCTAACTTCTATATGTATATATGAAAATTGTAGACAATGCAAGTAACGGTAACTTAAAGGTGCCATTTCAAATTGTATAGAAACTGTTTATTTTAAAGCACACAACTGGCTACAAACAACTGAGAAATATCCTACATGTATATTACAACCCACAATAATTATGAAACAAAGACAAAATGTACAACCAGAAGTTAATTAAGATTTTATTAAAAGTGTCCGGACACCCATGCAGCAACCTGGATTTGTTAAAAACACTTACCGCATTTTCCTACACAATTTGAATATTAATTTTTGCAAAATATAATAATTTCGAAACAAGTTCAAAACCAACAATTATGTGATATTTTAGTTGAGCATAATAAATACATGCTGGTACATAATCTACGTAATATTTATAGCATAACTGTTTCGAGTATATGCGATTTATACTGATTCTCGGGGGCCGCAGGAAAAATATGCTATAAAGGTTTTGTACCAGAGCCATTTATCCAACTACGCATGTGCATGAAGTTTTGTAGATTTCAGTAAAAATAACAGCTTGTATAATGGACTCACTCAAAGCATAACCCATGTTTTGATTATTGCAGCCAATCGCCTATGTATATTATTGGGCAAATGCAATGTCAAGGAGTGCCGTTTTAGTAATGGTTTAGTCGTTTTGATCGACAGGTTGTGTGTAAATTACGACTGCGCACGCGTAAAATTGAGTAGACCATGGTATAACTGCCGAATCTTTCATTTATAGCACGGCGGAAATATATTGTCATTTATAGCACGGTTTAAGCTCAGACCTTCAGGTTTATGAATATTATACCATAAGCAAGACGAAGGAAAACCATTAGAGATTGGTACAAAGTATAATAAGGAAAGAAAACAACGTTTTATTCAACCAGTATCTTAATTTTGAATAACAGCTTCAAAGCAATACAAAGTAGTACAAATCAAGGTATTATTTAAAACAGCTGATAATGTTCTAATTAGTGGCATGTGGCCCTTTAAAACATTTTCTTCATATTTATTTTATATGGAGTTCTAACTGATATAATATTTAAATTTTCTAAGTGAAACAAACTATTTACAGGGTATTTTAATCACATGTGGGTTTATATTTATTACTCACCTGTTGGTTTGTATTCATTGCTTTCAGCAGGAAAACTTTGTTGTTTGCATAAGCAAACAGTCTACCAATACCTTTTGAACGAAATAAAAAAAAAAAACATTGTAAGTGAGCTATTAGATACATGGAAATTATGGGAAATGGCCAGCAAATATGTTGGGCTAACTTGTTCCGTTATAAATTAAGGTACTTAATAACATATTTCCATAGTACTAACTCAATACATGCAACTGGTGGGCGGGACTTGAAGAGCATCAATACCAATTAAGGTCTAGAAAGTTTTGTTAAGCTCAAAACAACTAGTTTTGATCTTGCACATTATAAACCCACTGGAAATACGGTATTCCTTTATCTGGTTTTATATATAATAAAATACAATTTTTTTTTATGAGACTGAACATACCAAGTACATTATCACAACTTACATTTATTCTCATCTCTTAACATTCAATAAAGACAAAATGCTTCTTGTTTTTTGTTTACCCATGCTGAATGCACTGCTTTAAATAGCAAATCAATATTGCTTTATGTATTGCAAGTCCTCTCGCATTTAACATGATGTTTAAAAGACGTGACACAATATGGCATGATGACTGTTGCATTGAACCCTGGACATATTCTAAATGTTCTTACCCATATCATCGATAGTGACTAACAAATACATCTGAGGTCCAATTACATGTGACTTCATGTATGTTATCTCTGCACTCGGATCTTCCCATGAGCCAGTAAACTGCTGACTAAGTGCGTCCAAGACCGTAATTCCACATGGCAGACCGATGAAGACATACTGACCATCTGGTGAATTACACATACATTTGGCATATGTCAGTGCCTGTTGGAAAATTTAAAAAAAAGGTAAATATTAGTCTGGGTATTATGGCGGAACATTTTCGAGACATTCTCAGACGCTTGATTAAGAAATTCACACTGTCAAACCTTTGGCTAGATACTTATGTGGCAACCTTGAATCCCTCCACAGTTATAGGAGTTCTGGTGGCCGAGTAGTTAAGCATACTTGCCTCTCAATCCAGAGGTTCCAGATTTGACTTCCTGGGGTTTTAAAATGCACACCTCAGTACCTTATTCGGGCAAGGTAGAGTATGCCATCATTCAAAGTGGATGTGAAAGCATGCCATTCTTCAGAGGGGAGCCATACCCTTTGCAAGTCAAAGACATATCAACTAAATGAGCGTCTGTGTTAATAAGTGATACAAAAGGCCTCGGAAACAAGCCAGGTGGCATGCAGTGGTAATGAGAACTGATTGTGTGCAGTACCATTAGAAAGAATGTCTTTGCCTAGGAAAATATGTTTTGAAAGGTATGAATCTTCATTCTGGAGATTTTTATTTGAAAAAAAATGAGAGACTGGTTTTATAATTTATACATCAATGCATGTGGCTGCATTAGTCTATCTATCTCTGTATACTGTTTCATTGTGCATAAAATAGTATTGTCTAAGGACAGCAAGCCGATTTTTGATATGTGCTGTCCTTCAACGTGCATTTAGCGTTTGACTTTTTTACATTTGGACTTTAATAGCCCAATAATAATATCTAAATTTGCCATATAAATATGATATGAAATAGAAGATCAATCATATAAATATTATTGATTTGGTAAGAGCGTTTATTTAGTCTAGAGTTGTGTTGTGTTTTATGAGATTTTTTTTTTTTTAAGAGTAGGGTTTGTGGTCTGAAACTGTCCACACAGTTTTTGTCAAACGCAATGAGACGTCACTCAGGGTGCATCTGTATGGTACACGTTTCCGTCACAATTGATACATCCAGAAAAAAACACCATAAATGAGACTATAACCGTTTCACACCCTCACTGGTAAGTTTGAACAGGTATTTGTGTTTTGTATAGCCTAATTCAATATACATACCTGCTTTTCTGGATGTTGCGCCCCTGGAACAGGGCCTTCCAATGCTATGGCATGTTCATATTTCGGGGGTCGAATCTTTCTCGCTTCTGCCAATCTTTCCTCCTCTCTGTTTGCGATGATTTCCCACGTGTCATCCAGTAAATTCTTCAAAGTTTTGTCAATCAAGCGATACGGTTGAGGTAAATCGTCCCTCAGCAGCTCTGGATCTTGTCCAAAGTCATCCTCTTGCTCGTGAGGAATTTTATCAATTGAAGGTGGTGTGTAACTGACATTTTTCCGAAGGTAGACAGGCATTTTGGATGTTTATCAACACTAGCCTAAGCACAGATGTTGTTAGTGAGGCAAGGGAAAAACACAGGATTCTCTATATGTCAACTTCAGATAAAATGTAGCAAAATCAAAATAACGTTTGTGGAAATATCGTTTCTATGTCCTCCATGACACCGGAAATAAAAACAAACTGTTCGGAATATTTCCGAGATGGGCGATAAAATCCGAATCGTGAATAATCAAGATGTTGCGAATGGAATTAGCAGGTGCCCGTCATCCTGAATCCTGACCTGCCAATATGTCACATTTCCACAATTTCAGTTAGACCAAAATAATTGTTTAAGTTGACAGCTAACAAACAACGATGAACTCTGATTTTGTGACAAATGTTATAAAATTCAACGCGCAAACAAATGGAAGGGATAAATTATGCAGGTAATTTCAACTTTTTAGAATGTATAATTGTACTACTATTTTGTACTTCCTTTTTCATTAATAGTTCCTAAGACCTTACTTGATACATGTATGATCATGTATGTTTGTATGGAGAGAAAAGTGTTCTCTGAACCTGAGTATGTGAATTAATATTCAGCCTGTGAACCTACAGGATGCTCCTATTCTTTGTAATGAAGCTCTTAGGGAGGTCAGTTTATTGTGGTGGAGGAAATGAACGAGGCTATCTGCACGACCGTCGTGTCGATTATTTTCTTTATCCGCACGACCGTCGTGCCGATTATTTGCTTTATCCGCACGACCGTCGTGTCGATTGTTTTCTTTATCCGCACGACCGTCGTGCCGATTGTTTTCTTTATCCGCACGACCGTCGTGCCGATTATTTTCTTTACCTGCACAACGGTCGTGGGAATAAAGAAAATAATCGGCACGACTATAGTATTGTTCTTTATCAACACGACTGTAAACAGAAATGTGAAGTGTTGAGAGTTTCCAAGTTACAAATGCGTAATGTATACAAAACAAATATAATACTTCGTGAACAGTTGTATTGTGTAAAATTATGGGTAAACTGGGTAAATTATGTTTTTGAATAAAAACAAGAACCCTGTACAGTATGTTCCGAAAGGTCCGTATAATGATACATCTCAAATGGTATACAAGTAAATAACTTATACAGTATGTATAGAACATACTTGCCATTGTGGCTTATGGAATTCATATGTATACATAATAAAAACATTATAAGATCGAAAGGGTGTGTGGGTGCGTGTGCGCGCGCGTGTACATGTGTGCGTTGATGGAACTTGCTGACATCTATATGAACTGGGACGATATAAAGATAGACAGGTTTGCCAAATTGCCGTTCATCACCCCCAATCAATACCCTATCATCCTACTCGATTCTGTCTTCTGTTTAAATAGTTTCATTTTACACATATATTATCGGAAACTAGATATTTAGGTGAAAATATGGCAAAACAAATAAGCACACAAGCTACGTGTGAACAGTAAACAAGTTTATTGACCAATCAGCATATAAATTAACTGAGATTAAAATTCAAAATACTTCTAAACTATTAGTGGGATACAAGAGAAAATGAGAAGGACATGACATTGTATAGAACATGCATACATATCCCTTAAATGACGACAAAGCCTATAAGAAAAAATAATAATAGCTGTCGCAACGTAATTTTCTTAACTCCGAAGTGACATTCTGTTAAAACGGCCATCCCGCCAACAACAGACACATTTTAAAACACAAAATCATTCTCCATGTGTTGAGGTCATAAATAATTCATATGTATTATGTACCGATTAGTAGCCTAGTAGAGGTATACTTAAAATACATGTAAATAAGTATACGTGAAATGAATTTAGAGTTGATAACTCTTAATTCGACGCTCAGGACAGATTTGCGGTTAAAGCCGTTTATATTGTATCTATAAAGTTATGATTCTCAAGATATGTAAGTTATATTATATACCTCGTTGTCAGTAGGTTTACAAATGATGTACATTTGTTGTTAAATTTGGTCGTTGTTGGCGGTGTAGCTACTTTAATAAGTGTCTTGCGGAAGCTGAAAGCCGTATGCTCGTATTGTAAGAAAGGGGTTGTTAATTCATTTATTAATTTACAACAAATTGCAGGTAAGTTAATGCTGTAAAATGGTAAAGCGTGCATATGCTAATTAGTTTGGCATGATTATGTCCTATACACGAAACTTAACACTGTTAATCATGCAAAATTAAATATAAGAAAAGTCACTAGTAAGTAACAAATGCCACCGAAAATGTTAGAAGCGAAGTACATTTGTTGTAAAAGTTCCCTGTTATTGGTGGGATAGCGGTTTAAAAGGGACACATAGCAATCTTGATTTTTTAAAAACTAGCGGCCTTTTCTATTTTCTCTAGTTTTTCTACATAAATTGCATTTGTTCAATCAATAATGTTAATTATAAGAATTGTATTAAGCCATTTGTTTTTGCATATTATTAATTTATGATATTATTGCACCAATATTAAAACTTGTAGTATAATAAGACGAAATAGTGAATACTTAATAAAATTTGATTTATTTAAATGTACCCAGGGTAAAAATAAAGCTGATACTGGATATATAATCGATACGCCTATTTCAAATACTTCAAGATTGCATGTGTCCCTTTGTTGTAGTACGGTATACTGTCACGCCCCTTTAGTTACTCTACATTAAAATATTTAATGTTTTGAAATCATCAAAGGAAATGTCACCGAGCATGCTACAACTACCAGATAGAGGAAGTTAGAGTACGGTCACTGTGACGTCACAGTGTTACTAAGTACACCATGCTACAAAAAATATAGAGTATGTCTCAGCTCGTTATTTATTTAAACACCTCGATGGGATACTAAACAAAGCAAACTATACATTTGGTTTCCTTAGACTAACATAATTTAAAACATTGCCCGATAAACAGTAAGACACAGGCATACGTCTATCTAGTACGATCTACTAGTTTGTTGAGAAATTTATTATGTCAGGCCAGTTTGTTTTTATTAATTGATTTACGGATTTTTTTTCTAAAAGTTGAGGGTAGGAGGAAGGAAAAAAAATTAAAATAAAATTAAGATGGTGACCAAAAAATGCCATTTTAATATGTTACTGTAGTATTTCATACCTCGACAAAACATAAAAATAACATTCAATTCTTAAATTTTTAACCAACGTTATTTCACAGTCTGAATTAGCACTTTCATACATCCAAAAATCATTGTTTTTGCTTCTTTGTTTTAGGTGAAGATCAAGGGCCAGCAGAGATTTTGGGATGGCGAGTTGTCCGTCGGCCGTCCGTCGTTAACTTTTGTCGTGTTACCACTCTAGAGCCTTCATTTTTCATCCTATCTTAACTAAACTTTAACAGGTTGTTAATATCAATAAAAGCTCGGACAAGATCGAAAACCAGCCAGATCGGAATAATTTTACCGGAGTTATGGCCCTTGTTTTGCTGGAAAATGCCATATTAAGCCTTGTGAACACTCTAGCACCTTCATTTGTTATTTGATCTTTACCAAACTGGCACAGATTGTTAATACTAATTATAGCTTGGACAAGTTCGAAAATCAGCTGAATTGGGTCAGTAACACTAGAGTTATGGCCCTTGTTTTTTCTGAAAAATGCCATTTTCTGCCTTGTGAACACTCTAGCACCTTCATTTATTATTTGATCTTTACCAAACTTGCACAGATTGTTAATATCAATGAAAGCTCGGACAAGTTCGAAAACCAGCTAGATCGGACTATAAACAGCAGAGTTATTGCCCTTGATTTAGTTAAAAATGCTATATTTTGCCACGTTAAGACGATAGGGGCTTCATTGTTCATCTGATCTTTACCAGTCTTTATCAGATTGTTAATATCAATGAAAGCTCAGACAAGTTCGAAAACCATTCATATCGGACCAGTAACAGCGGAGTTATGACCCTTGATTTTGTTAAAAATGCTATAATTTGCCATGTCTTACGATAGGGCCTTCATTTTGCATCTGATCTTTGCCAAACTTTACCAGATTTTATGACTTTCTTTTTTTGTATTATAATTTTTTTTATTTTTTAAAGCTCTATGTTGAACCAGTAACTGAGGAGTTATGGTTCTTGATTTAGTTAAAAATGCTATATTTTGCCTCAGGGCCTTCATTTTTCATCTGATCTTTACCAAACTTTACCAGATTCTTTGGTTATGGCCCTTGATTTAGTTGATAAGCTGTATTTTGTCCAAAACTTTCAAAAAAACATAAATGGCAGTCTCTCGCTCCATTGATGTTATAAGAGCCATGTAAGCCAGTAGAGCATCCACAGGCCCTGTTGGGCCTCTTGTTCTCAGGAGGTTTTCATGAGTTTATTACCCTGTGTGGTCCCTGGCAAGAATAAACGACACTGCTTATCAAGACAGAGGGGTAAAATCCCAAACCCCGAATTCATGTTCATCATTTCATTTTTGTCCATATTCATTAAAGGTCCTTAGCATCATTCTTGAGTTGTTTCAGGTGCTAATTGAGTGGTGGCAACAAACAACAATCAAAAATGGAGTGTTTACAACAGAAATTGCTGCAGCTCTGCAGGAGAGAAGGTTCTAGGCTCATTTTGTGTATTTTTAAGGAGAGTGAGCCAGAAATGTTCATTCCCATTGGCGCCATATAACCTTTTTGTGTTCATGTGCCTTAAAACCCCAATTCAACTCAAATATTTTATGATATATAATAATAACAACTGTTGTAAGAGAATCCTGTGCAAGCTCCTCTGGCTAGCAGCATTGATTTGTTATTGAATGTTTCCTGTAGCAGACTTAATTATCATCTATGGCTGAGCAAACATGATTTGTTTGTCTATCTCTCACGACTGATAGTGTATCTTATAATGGCAAAATCATTCTATAATCTCCGGCACATTGAAGTTCTTTTGTCCAATGTTAAGATTAGTTTTTGTTTGGCTGTCATAAGGTCACTAGCTGTTTGTCATTGTAATTTTAGCCTGGCATAACTGTTTAATTTTTTTTTAAATTGTTATTTATTTATTTTTTAATTTATTTTTATTTTTTATTAGCTCTACTGGTATGCCAGTAGTATCCGAACAGAAAATAGTGTTTATTGTACTGTTTGTTGTTATTTGATATTATTCAAACAAAAACATTTTACAGAGTAAAGTTAAGTTCACTTCATTGTTAAAAATGACAACATCCGATCTTTACCAAATTTTACCAGATGTTAATGTCAATAATTGAATTGAATGTTGTTTAACGGCTCATCAACACAGTATAGGTTATTTAGAGCCGCCCCAGAGAGAGTGGAAGGATACATAGGAAACCGGGAACCTGCCCTACTCATTATCGAATAGATTACTATTGTTCTTTAATGTCAATAAAAGCTTGGACAAGTTCGAAAACCAGTAAAGGCAGAGTTATGGCCCTTGATTTCGTTAAATATACTATATTTTGCCTTGTTAAGGCGATAGGGCCTTCATTTTTCATCTGATCTTTACCAAACTTTACCAGATTTTTTGCCTTTTTTTAGCTCACCTGAGCCGAAGGCTCAAAGGTGAGCTATTGGGATCACTCTTCGTCCGTCGTCCGTCGTCGTCGTCGTCCGTCGTTAACTTTTGCTTCAAACGACTTCTCCTCAGAAACCGCGTGGCCAATTTTGATCAAACTTCATGTGGATGATCCTTAGATGAATGCTTTTTAGATTTGTTAAAATTAGGTCAGCGCGACATCCAAGATGGCCACCATTACCATATATGGTCAAAACCTTAAAAAATCTTCTTCTCAAGAACAGCTGGACAGATTTCAACAGTTTTTCTTTTAAAATGATCGCCAACCCCTAGACTATCAAGTTTGTTCAAATGAAGTCCCCGGGGTAAAAAATGGCCAAGCCCCGGGGGTCCAAAGTTTGTATATTGAAATTTTGCATGTTTTTCATATATACATATAGGAAAAAACTTTAAAAAATCTTCTTCTCTGAAACCACAAGGCACAGAGGTCTCATGTATTACATGTAGCATCAGCTTATGGTCCTCTACTAAGTTTGTTCAAATGGTGACCCTGGGGTCAAATTTGTCCCCGCCCCGGGGGTCACAGTTTTACATAGACTTATATATAAAAAAATAAATAAAAATCTTCTTCTCGGAAACTACAAGAGTCAGAGGTTTGATATTTTGCATTTACTATAAGCTTATGGTCCTTTACCAATTTTGTTCAAATGGTGACCCTCGGGTCACATTTGGCCCCGCCCCAAGGGTCACATGTTTTACATAGACATGTATAGGGAAAAACTTAAAAAATCTTCTTCTCTGAAACTGCAAGAGCCAGAGGTTTAATATTTTGCATTTGCTGTAAGCTTATGGTCCTCTTCCAAGTTTGTTCAAATGGTGACCCAGGGGTCACATTTGGCCCCGCCCCGGGGGTCACAGTTTTACATAGGATTTTATAGGGAAAAAGTGAAAAAAATCTTCTTCTCTGGAACCACATGGCACAGAGCTCTCATGTATTACATGTAGCATCAGCTTATGGTCCTCTACTTAGTTTGTTCAAATGGTGACCCTGGGGTCAAATTTGTCCCCACCCGGTGTCACAGTTTTACATAGACTTATATAGGGGAAAAAAAAAAAAATCTTCTAGGAAACTACAAGAGCCAGAGGTTTGATATTTTGCATTTAATATAAGCTTATGGTCCTTTACCAAGTTTGTTCAAATGGGGACCCTCGGGTCACATTTGGCCCCGCCCAAGGGTCACATGTTTTACATAGAGATGTATAGGGAAAAACTTAAGAAATCTTCTTCTCTGGAACTGCAAGAGCCAGAGGTTTAATATTTTGCATTTGCTATAAGCTTATGGTCCTCTACCAAGTTTGTTCAAATGGTGACCCTGGTGTCAAACTTGGCCGCGCCCCAGGGGTCACAGTTTTATATAGACATATATATAGGGGAAAAAAAATCTCTGAAACTGCAAGAGCCAGAGGTTTAATATTTTGCATTTACTATAAGATTATGGTCCTCGAAAAAGTTTGTTCAAATGGTGACACTGGGGTAAAATTTGACCCCACTCCGAGGGTCACAGTTTTACATAGACGTATATGGGAAACACATTAAAGTCTTCTTCTCTGTAACTACAAGAGCCAGAGGTTTAATATTTTGCATTTACTATACTCTTATGGTCCTTTACCAAGTTTGTTCAAATGGTGACCCTGGATTCACATTTGACCCCGCCCCAGGGGTCACATTTTACATAGACTTGTATAGGGAAAAACTTAAAAAATCTTCTCTAAAACCACAAGGCACACATCTCTCGTATATTGCTTGTAGCCCTGGGCTCACATTTGGCTCTGGCCAAGGTGTTACTCTCTAGCACCTTCATTTTGTATTTGATCTTTACCAAACTTTGTCAGGGTCTTAAACAGCCTATATCAATGTTGTTATACACAACAGAGCCCACATTTCTTGAACAATCTTAACCAAACTTGCACAGATTGTATATGACCATAAGATTTCGAAGAAGTTCGATAATGTGCCAGTACTAAGGTGTTCGCTTTAGGGCCATCTTGGTCCTCTTGTAATGGTTCAAATTTACCCAGGTGAGCGATATAGGGCCATCATGGCCCTCTTGTTTTCTTTTATTATTGTTATATTTCTTTATATTCTTATTTTTTTATTTTTTTTATTATCTCTACTTGCCAAGTTCGAAAACCAGCCATATCGGACCAGTAATAGCTGAGTTATGGCTCTTGATTTAGTTAAAAATGCTATATTGATTTAGTTAAAAATGCTATATTTTGCCTCTTTTAAGACGATAGTCACTCGCTTCATTCATGTTATAAGAGCCAATTATTAGCCAGTAGAGCGTCCTCTTGGGCCTCTTGTTTAGGATTTTCTAGGACGTCCTGTACTCTTACACTGTTTATCTATTTACAATTAAGTGACATTATGTAGGACTATCATGCACAACATAATTATGAAAGATAACCCAAATTTACTTTCAATGAAATATTAATAGACAGGGTCATGATATAGATTTACAGGTAGCTTAAAGCTACATAGTCTCTATATCTAGTGATTTCTTCTGTGTAGGCATATGCTTTTTGTAACTTCATGTTCACCATTAAATAAAACTATAATTTTTAAAGAAAAAAAATTAGCCGCTTTGGGGCTCGAACACACGACCTTTAGATTTGAAGTCCGGTGCTCTAACCACTAACCTATAACGCTACTGGAGAAAATAGTATACTAACTACCATTTATCATGTTTTATTATGAGGCAAAATAACAACATATTTGAACGCAACTCAAGATGGATCAATAAATGTATATTCCATTTTGTCACACATGTAAATTGACATTGCCTGGTTTAATACTGTATGTTATCAATATGAAACTAATACTTAGCCTCAAAACAGCCATAATTATCTCAACTTGTATTTGTTTGTGTGTGCACGCTTGTTATTACATAATGCCTATTTAGTGCTAAAAATGCTACAACATACCAATGAATAGCTGTTGTCTAGTGGTTCAACGTACATCCTTCAAAACTTAAAAGTGCAAGGCTGTGGTTAAAATCCCGATCCGGGCAACTATTTTTTTATCACATATTCTGAAGCATATATTTATCGATGTTACGTGTACGGAAGCTAAATAATAATGTGAAATTTTATGTATCGATTTCTGCTTAGGCCGGGTAGAAAAATAGCTGTGTTTCTGGTTACCCGACCGTCCCTATTTTTTGGCGCCGACCCTACAGTTTTTTATCATAAAAAATTTAAAAAATAAATAAAACATTTAAAAAAAAAAAAAAAAAAAAGATTTCTGTGTTATTTGTTGAAAACAAACATGTTTTAAGTATTCTTGAATTAAAACTTAATTAAGCCCCTAGCAAAGATGCTATATATATTAAAATAGAATCCGATTAGTTTTGACATCCATGAAAAAAAAAAAAAAAAAAAATGCCTACCTACCTACCCTAATTTTTTCAACCGAGTAACCAGAAACACAGGTATTTTTCTATCTGGCCTTATATACCAACTTTAGGGGTGTTCGTCGATTTGAACTACTTCACACGTGAAGAAACAATTGTGTGAGATTCTATAGAGTTTAATTAACATTGTTGAAGTGATAAGGGAAATAATTCCCGATCGAGAAAGTTTCTTGCGATATAGAAACGAGTGCGTTTTCGCACGAGTTTCCATATCGCAAGAATATTTCTCATGAGTGAATTATTTTCCGTATCACGACAAAAATGTTAATTAAACTATATAATATATATTCTGTGATGAATTTCTTTCCAATCGTCTTTTGCCACAAGTATTCCTTCTTCTGTCACTCCTTTGGCGACAGCACGGAGTAATATCATGACGTTAGTTCGTGACGTAGTATCGTGACGTCTATCGTTTAGTTCATAACAATTGGCTACTGTGCTATCTTCTTGCACATTAGGCGAGATAGCACATTAGAGGAAGGGATTGTTATAGATTTTCTCAAACTGGGAAATTTCTATAATTCATCACAGAATATATAATATATTTATCTCATAACCCACTACAAGTTGATGATACAACTGAAAGTTTCTCTGTGATGTCAGTTTACGATTTAAGACCACCCCAGTTAAATTACGCATTCCTGTTACAAATAATACCGAATAATCCCTAATAAACGGGGCATAACATTTTTGGAAAGGGGGGCATTTAATTGAGACCAGAAATTATACATAATTTAACTTTTAAATCAGACATTATTTAATGATTTTCTTTATTTAGAAAACCAATGTCCGCATGTCAATCAATCAATTAATGCATCTCATTTTACGTTTTCTAGTGATTTAGTGTGTTCCATTGTCAATGAAACAGATTAACTTGTGCCTTTTGGTAAGTTTTAAAAACACTCTGAAAAAAAATTGAGTGGGGGAGGGCATTTATTAGAGAGGGGCGTTTATTAGATATTATATGGTAGGACACTTTGAACCTGAAAACCTTTGTGTAAAATGCATTTTACTTATTTAATTTAGTTTAATAGTTAAAAGCATCACATTGTTTACCTGAAAGAAAAACATTAAACTCTGAATGTCATATGACATTCCAGGCAAATCATATGATCATATGGCTTAAGGTACTTAAATATTTTCTAATTTTTAGCTTACCTGAGCCGAAGTGAGCTATTGGGATCACTCTTCGTCCATCGCCCGTCTGTCGTCGTCGTTAACTTTTACCTCGTTAAGACGATAGGACCTTCATTTTTCATCCGATCTTTACCAAACTTAAACAAATTGTTAATATCAACAAAATCTCGGACAAGTTCGAAAACCAGCCAGATCGGACCCTTGATTTAGTTGTAAATGCTATATTTTGACTCGTTCATTTTTCATTCGATCTTTACCAAACTTTATGCTATTGTTAATGGACAGGGGGCGTCCGTGGCCGAGTGGTTAACGTCTCTGACTTGAAATCACTTGTCCCTCACCGCTGTAGGTTCGATCCCTCAGCGGCCTAGGAATCTTTATGTGAGGAAGCTATCCAGCTGGCTTGCGGAACATCGGTGGTTCTACCCAGGTGCCCGCCCGTGCACGAAAATTGCCCGGAGGGGCACCTGGGGTCTTCCTCCACCAAAGGAAGCTGGAAAGTCGCAATATGACCTTAGCTGTTGGTGCGACTATAAAATTCAATTCAATGTTAATGGACAAATTCGAAAACTAGCCAGATCAGACCAGTAACAGCGGAGTTATGGCCCTTGACTTAGTTAAAAAATGTTAGTCTGTAGGGCCTTTATTTTTCATCCGATCTTAACCAAACTGTACCAGATTGTTAATATCAATGTAAGCTCAGACAGATTGGACCAGTAACAGTGGAGTTATGGCTCTTGCTTTAGTTGTAAATGCTATATTTTGCCTCATTAAGACGATAGGGCCTTTATTTTTCATCCGATCTTTACCAGATTGTTAATATCAATGAAAGCTCGGACATTTTAAAAACCAGCCAGATCGGACCAGTAACAGCAGAGTTATCGCCCTTGATTTAGTTAAAAATGCTATATTTTACCTCATTCAGACAATAGGCCTTCATTTTTCATCCGATCTTTACCAATCTTTATGAGATTGTTAATATTAATGAAAGATTGGAATATTTCGAAAACTAGCCAGATCAGACCAGTAACAGTGGAGTTATGGCCCTTGGTTTTGTTAAAAATGCTATATTTTGCCTCGTTAAGTCTGTATGGCCTTCATTTTTCATCCGTTCTTTACCAAACCTTACCAGATTGTTACTATCAGTGTTAGCTCGGACAAGTTTGAAAACCAGCCAGATTGGACCAGTAACAACGGAGTTATGACTCTTGATTTAGTTGTAAATGCTATATTTTGCCTCGTTAAGACGATAGGGCCCTTCATTTTTCATCCGATCTTTACCAAGCATTACCAGATTGTTAATATCAATGAAAGCTCGAACAAGTTCGAAAACCAGCCAGATCGAACCAGTAACAGCAGGGTTGGCCCTTGATTTAGTTAAAAATGCTATATTTTACCTCGTTAAGACAATAGGCCTTCATTTTTCATCTGATCTTTACCAACCTTTAAGAGATTGTTAATATCAATGAAAGCTCGGACAAGTTTGAAAACCATCCAGATCAGACCAGTATCAGTGGAGTTATGGTCCTTGATTTAGTTAAAAATGCTATATTTTGCTTCGTTAATACGATAGGACCTTTAATTATTTTTCATCTGATCTTTACCAAAATTTACCAGATTCTTTAGTTATGGCCTTGATTTAGTAAAAAATGCTGTATTTTGCCCAAGACTCAAAAAAACGTAAATTGCAGTCACTCGCTTCATTGATGTTATAAGAGCCAATTGTTAGCCAGTAGAGCATTCACAGGCCCTCTTGGGCCTGTTGTTGATGGAGTTACTTCTTTACTTTAAATTTGTTGTGCGGCGCTACTCCTCCGAAACGCTTTGTTGGATTTTGACGAAACTTGGCAGGAAGCGTCGGTCAAATGTCTAGTTGTGCATGTCACGCTTTTGTTCAAGTTCGCTTATTTTTGACAAAGTTCTGGCCCTTTGACATTTTTACCTAAAATTTCTTGTTGGCGCTACTTCTTAACGGCTTGTTGGATTTCTATAAAAATTTAGCAGGAAGCCTCATTATAATGTCTAGTTTTGCAAATCGCGGTATATTAATGAAATCTTGGACAGGTTCGAAAACCAGCTAGATCTTGTTAGTAACGACAGAGTTATGGCCCTTGATTTGTTGACAAATGCTATATTGTATTTTCCTTTGTTTAATATGTAGCTACTTCATTTTTAGCTCTACTGGCTGAAGGCCAGCAGAGCTTATGTGATGCCGAATTGTCCCTCCATCGTCCGTTGTCAACTTTTGTCTCGTTAAGACGATAGGGCCTTAATTTTTCATCTGATCTTTACAAAACTTTACTAGATTGTTAATGTTAATGTCAATGAAAGCTCAGGCAAATCCGAATACCAGCCAAATCAGACCAGTAACAGCAGAGTTATGGCCCTTGATTTAGTTAAAAATGCTATATTTTGCAGCGTTAAGGCGATAGGGCGTGAATTTTTATCCGATCTTTACCAAACTTTACCAGACTGTTAATGTTAATGATAGCTCGGACAAGTTCGAAAACCAGCCAGATCAGTAACAGCGGAGTTATGGCCCTTGATTTAGTTAAAAATGCTATATTTTGCCTCATTAAGACGATAGGGCCTACATTTGTCATTCGATCTTTACCAAACTTCAACAGATTGTTAATGTCAATGAAAGCTCGGACAAGTTCGAAAACCAGCCAAATAGGACTAGTAACAGCAGAGTTATAGCCCTTGATTTCGTTAAAAATGCTATATTTTGCCTCTTTAAGATGATAGTCACTCGCTTCATTGATGTTGTAAGAGCCATATTAGCCAGTAGAATGTCCACAGGCCCTCTTGGGCCTCTTGTTTATCTGATCTTTACTATATTTGTTTGGAATGTCAATATAACCCCCCACCCATTTTGATGAAATCTCATTCATAGAAGAAATGGGAACAAATTAAACAGTACCCCTGCCAGACTAGACACAGTAGACTTATTGCATGATTACAAGGTGAGCGATCTAGGGCCATCCTGGCCCTCTTGTTGCTGTGTAATTTGGTAATAATTTGCATAGTTATACCACCAGTGCCCAGTGGATTACAGAAAAAATAGAACTTCCATGATGTAAGCTATGTGATATATCATTGTTCAAAACAGTTTCTTTTTTTTAAATTTTTGCATAAGCAGTTTTAAAAATAGAGGTATTTATTTTTTTGGCCTAAGCTATACTTAAAGGGACACTGTCTATAAGTAAGCAGATATTGAGCGTCTGATTTGTATTCAGTGAAATGCGTACATGGAAACATTAGCATAGACCCAGATGTTAGCCTGTAGTAAATTCAAATTCGTGAGTTTGAAAATAAAAAAGAAGTTTTATTTATTATATGTAAATAATGTGGACCCACATTATTTACATTTTTTGCTGATCACACATGACATCCATTAGTACATTAGCTTTTATATATTGTAATGTGTTATGTAATACATCTGGCCAGCGAGCTCGACTATTGCGACGTTCGTTCGATTATTATTTCCCGCGAGTGTAATTTTAGTGTGGGTAACGAGTTCAACCCCACGAAGTGGTACTTCTTTTTTTGTACCTCTATTGAATTCCGTCAAACAATCTTGGTTTTATTCAGTAAATATTCAATAATGGTTGGTGTGTTATGTTTGTCAACGTAATTATTTTGTGTTTTTAGGCTAAAAGTTACGGACATTGTCCATTTAAGGAGAACCATATACTTATAAGGACATAATAGATGGGTTTATGGGCATGTTTTAATATGTCTCATTCTTTCATAACATGGCCATAAACCCATATACATATATATGGAGAGGAAGTTGAATCAGGTGATATTCAAAAAGTATGCTGCTAAGTATTGGAGTTAAAACATTTCTATTAAAAAAATATATAATTTTTTTTAAAATATTTAAAAAAAAAATAACATGTTTAAGAGGGAAATTTTTCACAGGAAAAGGTGGGAAAAAAAACTTTCAGGGGAAGGGAATTCGGCCCCAAAAATGGCCAAACGGGTGCCCTGGTGTATAGTCTCTGTCTGCACGAAAAAGGTTTTAGCCTTATAGTCCTTCGGACTCATGCTAGGAACATGGTATAGTCCAAAACGGAATTTCATAGTCCGAAACTAAAGAACCGACTAGTTGGAAAAGAAAACCAAAATAACACAAGAACGAGCTACATAAATAATATGAACAATTTATATCAAAGTCCTAATGTACAGGCTTTCATACTCCTCCAGTCTGACGTTCCATCACGCGCAAAGCCCACAAAGATGTTTTTATCTAATGGTCCGATCGGACTATGTATTTGTAGCAGTTTGATAGTCCGTACGAAAATGTTATAGCCTCGGACTCGGACTGTCCATTTATTTCGCAGACTGTAGTCTCTATGCCGTTAGATAATAGGCTGTTGCGGACTACCATGCTCACATACTATACATGCTTATGCCAGTTACATAATCTATATTTTCAGATTGTTCCAGTATGCTTGCAGATTGGCGTATGGACGATTACAGGTGGGTGACTACAAAGATGTCATACAGACTCTGAAAAATATAGAGTACATGTTCAGCATGACAAGAAAATGTAAGCATATATGAAATTGTCATTATTATACACCCTGCCAAAATTGTTTGGGGCTATACTGTTTTGGCTTTGTCTGCCGTTTGTCCGTCTGTCCGTTATTTTTGATCATATTCTCAAAATGCATTCACATATTTTTTTCATATTTTATTTGTTGATTACTAAGGTCATACAAAAACAGTCCATCATATTTCTGATTACCTGCGGCCACATGGTCAAGGTCAGACACTTAGAAGTTTTGAGTTTAGTGGGGCGATTAGTCGAATGTCCGGCATTTCTGGTTATGGTCTGTGTAATAGTGTTACGCATTCTCTGCTGGTAACTGCAAAAATCAGACTCGGTCCCATATCATCAGACTTGATTCCGACATTTATTTTTCCGTCGAGCATAATATGCAGTTTCGCATTGTATTGTCTCTGTTGGCTAAGTCATGTTTACTCGATAATTGTAGAAAACGATTTCTGATTTTCTCCAAAGGACAAGGTATGATAAGGGTTATTTTGGCCCCCAATATGTTCAAAATGCAAAAAAATAATATTTACATATAATCTGTTGTGCATGTTGAAGTAAATTGATCATATTCTATCTTCAGAATATATTTTTATTTATCTAGAAGAATCAACAGGGTCTCAAAAAATGGCATTTTTGGTAATTGTGTTATATTTTGTAGATTTTGGACCTTTCTGGGCAAGATTTTGATCCTGAAAATATAGAGCACACCTCCGAGCACACACAGTTTTTTGGCTGATGATGCATCCATATCAAGTACCTGTTTCAACAAAAAATCAGCTGTGCTCGAGGTTGCGCTCTGTATTTCCAAGACCAAAAATTGATCGAAAAATGCTGAAAATGAACAAAAATGTCATTTTTTGAAAGAAAAGGCCTTGTTTGTGAGGCTCTTCAACTCATTTAGAGCCTTCAAACGTACTTGTAATGAGTTTTAATATTGATTCAGTTCATTTGTAGCTAAACTAGGTATTCAAAACTTGTGCATTAAAACTTTCAATATTTTATCAATATCATACCTAGTCCTTTGTTTGTTAATAGAAGGTGTTTTTATAGTGAGGTCTCGGATCATTTCGACAAGTAAAAGCAACATCTATGATTGCATTAAGGGTTATTGCCCTTGATTATGTTAAAAAAGGGAATTTTAGCTTTTTAAAACGATAGCTTCAGTAAGCTGCTTCTTATATTCAGAAAATTATTTGAAGTTCAGCAGAGCTTTTTCCATGGTGTCTCGTTTTTGTCTGACTTTCCGTCTGTCCGTAAACTTTTTTATGGCAACTTACTCCTCTGAAACTTCTTGTTGACAATTCACATGAATGTTGCCCTTAATACTTAATTGATCTGAATATATTGTTAAAACATACATGCACATGGATGTGTGTCACATTAGTGTAAAGCTCTTTGTATATTATGGGCCGGTGGCAATGATTACTCGATAAGGAATTGTCATTGTCAGTTATTTCAATGTGCAAAAACAATTTGTGTTGCCCCATTCAAATAATTTTTTGATTTGCATGTATGCATGTTATGGTAAAAAAATCTAAAAAAAATAGCGGGACTTCGCATCAAGATTGTTGCTTGTCCCTTTAGAGCAGCTATCCTGCCAACAATGGTCAAATTTTACAACATAATAATTATGTACACTATTTCTAAACCTACTGACGACGAGGTGTATATATAATTTACCTATTTTGAGAATTCAAACTCCATGGACACAATATAAACGGCTTTAACCGGCCAGGCCAAACCACAAACCTGGAGCATCGAATAAAGAGTTTCCAACTCATCATTTTACGCATATTCAATCATAGGTATTGTAAGAATCCCTGAATAAACCTTTATTTTTTATCAGTACATATACAGAGTTTTCATAAATGTTTTTGTAGTGAAATTTTGTCGTTATTTGGAGGGTTAGTTTGTTTAAATTTAGTATCTGTTAAAGAAACTAACCCGCCAAATAACAGTAACAGTTGCACTAGAAGATACCCGCCAAATAACAGTAACAGTTGCACAGAAGATACCCGCCAAATAACAGTAACAGTTGCATTAGAAGATACCCGTCAAATAACAGTAACAGTTGCACTAGAAGATACCCGCCAAATAACAGTAACAGTTGCACTAGAAGATACCCGCCAAATAACAGTAACAATGGCACTAGAAAATACCCGCCAAATAACAGTAACAGTTGCACAAGAAGATACCCGCCAAATAACAGTAACAGTTGCACTAAAAGATACCCGCCAAATAACGGTAACAGTTGCACTAGAAGATACTCGCCAAATAACAGTAACAGTTGCACTAGAAGATACCCGCCAAATAACAGTAACAGTTGCACAGAAGATACCCGCCAAATAACAGTAACAGTTGCATTAGAAGATACCCGTCAAATAACAGTAACAGTTGCACTAGAAGATACCCGCCAAATAACAGTAACAGTTGCACTAGAAGATACCCGCCAAATAACAGTAACAATGGCACTAGAAAATACCCGCCAAATAACAGTAACAGTTGCACAAGAAGATACCCGCCAAATAACAGTAACAGTTGCACTAAAAGATACCCGCCAAATAACAGTAACAGTTGCACTAGAAGATACCTGCCAAATAACAGTAACAGTTGCACTAGAAGATACCCGCCAAATAACAGTAACAGTTGCACTAGAAGATACCCGCCAAATAACAGTAACAGTTGAACTAGAAGATACCCGCCAAATAACAGTAACAGATGCACTAGAAGATACCCGCCAAATAACAGTAACAGTTGCACTAGAAGATACCCGCCAAATAACAGTAACAGTTGCACTAGAAGATACCCGCCAAATAACAGTACCAGTTGCACTAGAAGATACCCGCCAAATAACAGTAGATACCCGCCAAATAACAGTAGATACCCGCCAAATAACAGTAACAATTGCACTAGAAGAACGTTTATCAAAACTTCATACAGGTGTTCCGGTCATAAAATAATGAATATGTGCCGATTAAAAGTATAATTTTGTTCTCTGGTTTTTATAATACTCGCGATTGCATATGCTTAAAATGTATTATAAGTTGGTAACTCTTAATTCGACGCTCCAGTTTTGGGGTTTGGTCTGGCTGATTAAAGCCGTTTATGTTGTGTCTATACCGTTTGGATTCTCAAAATGTGTACGTTATACATGTATATAATATACCTCTTGTCAGTAGGTTTAGAAATGGTGTACATACATGTATGTAGTAAAATTTGGCTGTTTTTGGCGGGATAGCTACTTTTGAGTTTAATTGCCATGACCTTTTCAATACTTTAAACACTGATTATGTAGTACTGATAAAGACGAATAATGCAAAGTTAAAAAAAAGTACCAAAATATCTGTTTAACATCATCATCATCAGATTAATAGGAAATACTATCCAAGGGAATTATGTCCCAGTTACAAATGATCACTTTTCCGTCCCTCGGAAATCTTGGGATATCCTTACAAGACATCGACCGGTAATTACAAGTGATGTGTAATATTTTATTAATGTTTGTTTTTGCAGTACTGCGGTTCGGTAAAAGTCTGGACTTCATACAGGGTGCTCTCAAAAGTATTCACCTAAAGGACCAGGTGCTACGACTGACCATAACTCTCTCCAAGATCAACCAGGCGTTTTATTTGTTGTTTGACCATTTCCTATGGTTCAACAATGTTGGAGCTGTCAAGCTTGACAAACAATATTGGTCCGAAGTTTCCAGTAAGTTTTATCTAGCCACGCTCATGTTAAACCTCATGCGAGATACCTACGGAATATGGTGTGTTGTGGTCGAAGAACTTAATTCACAGAGCACCATAGCAAAACGAAGTTCATTCCAAAACGAGGACAGCAACAGCAACTACAAACACTCGTCAAGAAGACAAAAATCGGTATCAGAAATTGCTCGAGAAAACTCTCCACTGATCTTAGACACTGTGAAGAATTTGTTTGATTTGTCAATACCAATGAGTACCCTTGGCTTCGTGAAACTGTCGGCATCCAAACAGGGCTTGCTGGGATGCATTTCTTCCTTATCCGCCCTGCTTACAGTGTGGAATCCAACATACAAATTAGTTCCATCATAGATTTATTGCTCTTTACTTTTAAATTATAGAAATGTGATATACAGAGGATCTTAATGAGTTCTCATTCATTATTGAATTTATTAAACTCATCATTTTTGCTAACTAGTTTAATAAATTCAATAATGAATGAGATAGAAATCATACATTAACGTGACGGCCATGACGTCATTAACCTTATGTTAAACCACGTGACTAGTGGAATATCGAAAATATTGAATGGTGTTATTACACTCCCGCACCCCATGCTATGTGATAAACAAACTTGCTTTAGAGACCAGTTTTGGTAACAGGTCACCAGTCCTATCTGAAATGACAACTTTAATGTCAGTGATAATTAACATTTGGAAAACAAGTTCAAAAGATATAGTCCTATCATTTGATACATGATTATATAATCAGATTTCAAAAACAAGAATTTGAGGATATATATGTATTCATAACTTTCACATCATGTCATTAGTTACAAATTTCCGAGATATTCAGTAAAATAATTGAATTGAATTGAATTGGATTTTATAGTCGCACCAACAGCTAAGGTCATATGGCGACTTTCCAGCTACCACTGGTGGAGGAAGACCCCAGGTGCCCCTCCGGGCAATTTTCGTGCACGGGCGGGCACCTGGGTAGAACCACCGACGTTCCGCAAGCCAGCTGGATAGCTTCCTCACATAAAGATTCCTAGGCCCCTGAGGGATCGACCTACAGCGGTGAGGGGCAAGTGATTGCAAGTCAGAGACTCTAACCACTCGGCCACGGACGCCCCCCAGTAAAATAAGTAACTGAAAATAAAGGGTTTTACTCTGATTTTATCCTAAATCTCTATATGAAAAATCAAAATATTAGACGATAATTTAAATTAAATGTACCGTATCCATATTGGAGTTTTAAAATCAGACAGCACCAAAAAAGATACTTAGTGTAATTGGAGCAGATGACAGTGTTAGTGTAATCTTGATTTGAAGGCAATGAAGAATCCGTGCAAAACCAACATGTCTAGTATGCTACTACTGTAGCTGTATACTGTCTCACAACGTGGAGATGGGGAATCATACCCATATAGATGAGAAGCAAGTTTGCTGACAGCTAGGCTACCCAGAAACCTAGCAGATCCAACATAATTTGACTAAATTTAACAGAATTATTATACTTAATATGCTTATCAAATTTAATAAGTTTAAGTAAAGTTTATGTTTTATTTGTTTATTTATATTATACACTTTGCTTGGCAGATTATATATTATTTTAAAATGTGAAATCCAAAGGCTAATATAAAGGTCAAAGAGGGGACATCATGGGTGTTTAGGGATCAGATTTATACGGATAAATAATGACCTTTTTCTATTCTAAAGGGTCAAAATATAGTAAATGGGCCTAAAATATACACCTTATTTCTACACAGTAATGTGTGCTATAGGTCTATACACACCAGGGTTAATTTAAGCATTTTAAGCCCAATTTCTTCATCATGCTCATTCAAGGTCTTTATCACGACACCGCTTATACATGGAAACGTGGCTCCATCATAAATGGAAGGTGTACTATAGAATTTGCAGAAACTCTGCAGTTTGCAGGTATTAAAGAAGATTCTAGGCCAATTCTCCTATTTTATCTCGATGTTAAACTAGGATCAGCCTGGCACGTTCATTCCTGTTAGGCGCCATATAAACTTTCATGTGTTGGTGCGCCTTAAAACCCAATTCAATTCATTCAAAATATGTGATCAATTTATATGATAGATCTGAATGACACCATGCCGGTAGCATGTCTTGATTGGTAAGACCGTATTCCATCTTTAGTAAATAGAGGATATTTGTTGTTTAGGAGTGAATACCATAATTATTTTATTTCATCGAGAAGTGAGAAAACTTTATATATTTTCACGATTGTGAAGCATAAGTGAAAATATAAAAGTTTTCTCACTCAGATGAAATAAAATATGTTATTTATGACAAAACAACACATTTTCTTTTTATTTTATGATTTTACAAAAAAAAAATTAATGAAACTACGGAAGAACAACAAAAGTAGTCCCGGCAGCTACGGTGAAAATAAAACTCTGTATTTTACAATGTAAAAACGGACCACACTGTCCAAACTTAGTAAAGACATGTCACTCACACTGTTGGAACTTTCGTGAAGACGGCTGTCAACATTGTTCAAGCTTTAGTACAGGCTAACCTGCTGTTATGTGCAAATCAGATAACCAGAATATGTTATTGTTTAATAATATATAGTTATTACTAAAAACACTACTTTGGTGTAAAGATTTGAGTATGTTTCAAACTGTTCTTAAATGCTCTTGTATTTCATTCAACACTTTTTACTATTGCACCGCATGGTTCCCGGACAAAAATAGGTTCATGGTTTATCTAAGGGGAGCTGTGAAACCCCTCCTGAATTCACATTAAGTTGTCCGAGTATTAAATTTCATACCCAATCCAACACCTCTAAGAAGGGAAAACAAGGTTGAAATAAAATGTTAATTTCAGTTGAAGAAGTTTGCATATTGTAAAATTAAAACATTTAATAGGTAATTTTAAACAGGTTATCGCCTTTTTTTCCAGTAAAGATGTTTTTAAACATGTTTTATTGTCGGAGTATCTGTTATAAAATCCTGCTAATATAAGCCTTCCCGTCAATTCAAGATGAATGGCCACCATTTTTGTCGTATTATCAATTTGAACATTTCTTGATAGTGGCGGAGAGAAACATATACTGAAACGCAAAAGAAACGCAACACGGGAATTTCCGCTATATATTGTATGTACAATAAGCTGCTGTTAATCGAATGGTACATGGCTACCTAAGACCTTTCCTTTCGGAAAAAATACTAAAGGAACACATAATACAGCAAATAGTATTCCTTGAAAGTTTCATTATTGACAGAGTACGCGTCTGGCATGTGAGCAAACTTAGGATGCAACATTTTTCAAACTCTTTATGTTAAATACAGTACTGAACTGGCTCAGTTTTTCAAAGAGGAACTTCGACATTCATGAATTTCTTGTTACAAGGTGTAATGTGATTAAAACGTCTGTAGCATCACAGTTGTGTCCTTTCTCTAATTAACTGCAACTTTCGTTTTTACAAAACATCTTGGGATTTCTTTGGAATATTATGTGGAATTAAGTGTGCAGTATATACAATATATAGCGGAAATTCCCGTGTTGCATTTCTTTTGCATTTCAGTATATATTGAAAACCGCTACTAAGTTGTATGTAAAAATAAGTATTATTTGCATGACGTAGATACTACTTTTACCGCTGTGTGACTGCACAGGAAAATCAGATAAATCTGAATTGTATAGCTGTACAAATTGATAAATACATTTACCTGTGGATTAATTTACCTGTTCAAAAATTTCTACGTCGTCAAATAAAATCTTATTCTCGCTTTTCACAGATATTGCAATGTTTGAATTTAAATATCCTTGGTTGTGTATTGATTTCGATTTAAATAAACATAAACATGTTTATGAAACAAAACATGGCCGGAGAACTTTAATGGAATTAAGTGGGGACCACGTAATGGTGTTTATTGGTCATTTTTTGTTCATCCCGAGGTCTTATATACTTTTTATAAGCTAAACTCGGCTTGAATATGTTCCATTTTTAACTTTTATACATTTAAACTGCAAATGATTTGTATTCTTTTTTAATTATGCAATTGCTGTTGATCTATATGCTTTTTGAACAATTGTTACTTTTGTGTTAATTATTTCTATTAATATCCAAGCCTATGATGTTTTACTTCTCTTTTGATTACCATATTTTAGTACAATACGTTTGCGATAGGATTCAGGGGCAGACACAGGATTTGAGATTAGTGGGGTGCAACTTTGGTGCAGCTTTAAAAAAAACACAGGTTGACAACCAAAGAAGCACAAATGCAATTTCTTGTTTCCACAAAACTGTTCGTAACAGTTGTTAGATTAATTGGGTGGGGTGCATCGGGGTGGGGTGGTTGTTGAGAGGCGGCGTGGAAAGGGTAGACCCGTGTGATAGCCCAGAGTGTAAGGTTTCCAGGTCAGGGTCTTCAAAATCCTCCCTCTTTGATTTCTGTTGCCACGTAGACCGTCCACGGTGACAAGATGAGCTCTATTCATTTTGGGGTCAGTAGATCAAAGTTTAAGGTTGCTATGACCTGATCATGAAAAAACCTTGTCTGCATGATATCTGTTCAACCTCTGTAACAACAATCATCAAACTGCACAGGTAGACTGTTCTTATTCTTAAATTGTGTATCTCCAAAACTGTCTACGGTTTTGCTTTGAAACTTGGTATGCGCAATAAATGGGGTAAGCTTTAACACTCTTCCCTACCCAGTACCCAACTGGTGACATTGGCCTTGACTTTAATAAAACAAGAACTTATTCAATGTTGCTGCGTTTATATTTTGATTAAAGCTTATTTGAAACTTTTAACTCCAAACCTGTGGAAGGTATTGCTTTAAACTCGATATGTAAAATTACCCTGGGTAAGGCCATAACCCCTTGCCTAGGCTTACCCGACCAGTGACCTTGACATAGACATTTAAGATAATATGACGTCCATTTTTTCTTGTTTGAATTTTGGTCATATGTTTTAAGTGTATATAACTCAAACAACATCAATGGTATTGCTTTTAAAACTAAGTATGTACATTAACTGGGAGAAGGCCTAACCACCTGTTTAAAGCACTGTACATTAACTTGGAGAAGGCCTAACCACCTGTTTAAAGCACTGTACATTAACTGGGAGAAGGCCTAACCACCTGTTTAAACCACTACATTAACGGGGAGAAAGCCTAACCACCTGTTTAAACCACTGTACATTAACTGGGAGAAGGCCTAACCACCTGTTTAAAGCACTGTACATTAACTGGGAGAAGGCCTAACCACCTGTTTAAACCACTGTACATTAACTGGGAGAAGGCTTAACCACCTGTTTAAACCACTGTACATTAACTGGGAGAAAGCCTAGACACCTGTTTAAACCACTGTAAAGTTTAAGTTCTCTGATGTCTTGTTAGCTCAAATATTCGAAGAAAAAAATTGCAATTGTCGTCACTTGATCGCCGTCGCCTGCGTCCAGTTAAAGTTTTATATGTAAGCTTGTATCTCAAAAACTACTTTACATAATGAATTGAAACTTCACAAAAGTATCCAGCATCATTTAGCCAGGTTCTACAACTCTTGCTTTTATTTTAACAGAATTATGGCCCTTTTAGACAATTTCGTTAACATTTTGTATGTAAGTTTGATTCTCGAAAACTACTTTACATAATGGATTGAAACTTCGCAGACATATTCAGAATCATTAAATAACATCATCGAGCTAGCTAGGTTCAACAACTCATGCTTTTAACAAATCTTGCTTTTATTTTAACAAAATTATGGCTCCTTTTGTACTTAGATAATTTGGTTAAAGATGCTCTACCTATATCTTTTTGTCCACCAATTGATATAAACTTTACTTAATTGTAAAGAGGACTATGAAAAAGGTAAACGGCAATAATTTCACCCCATGTAATATGCGTTTTGCTGGGGAAAAACAGGATAGAAAAGATCGGGTTTTTGAAATTGTATTCGTAATTGTTTAAGACAAGCCGATTACGGAGATTTTCCGATCTTATTCGTTTACAATCGGAACCGCCTCGTCGGATTGGCGACGAGTTCCGATCGATTCGTTTACTATCAGAACTGCCCTGAGTAGTTTGTTTTCGTTCAACTGAATGGCATTGCGCATGTCTGATAAAATCGTAAAATCTCGTAGTTCTCCGGCAAGAATAAACGGCTGGGCAGCATTTATTCAAGATATTGTTTTGATCATAATTAATCATTTACAGAACTGGAATACGAACCTTGTTGCTTCTTAGAATACTCATAAAATAGCTTTGCATACATATAAATGCAGTAATATTGAGTATTTAATATTTTACATTAAAAATCGCGTAGATATAGGTAGTGCCTCTTTAAAGTTGTGTATATAAGCTTGTCTACTTATTCTTTTTTAAATTTAAATATTTCATTACATCTTAAAATTCCCTTGAAGAACTCAATGACACATCACACATGACATCACTTTCATATGATGAACTCAGAGACAAGTGCCATAATATCTGTTCATGATTTTTAGCTTGACTGATCAGAGATCAGCAGAGCTTATGCCATGGTGCGTCGTCCGTCCATCTGTCCGTAAACTTTTATTTGTAGCGACAACTCCTCTGAAACTACTGGATGGATATTCATGAAACTTTACAGATATGTTGCCCATAAAGTCTAGTTGATCCTAGCAAAGATGCATGTTGATGTGAAATCCAAGATGGCCGCCAAAGCTAAAAATAGAGTTTTCAAATACAAGTTTGTAGCGACTACTTCTTGAAAACTCTAAGTGATATTGATATGGGACTTTTTCTAAAATGATCAACATGACATGATGTTGATCCTTGAAAAAAAATCGTTTTGATTTAACGTTAAACATGGCTGCCAGCGGCCATCTTTGTTTACATAGAGTTATATAGTAAAGACTTGTAGCGACTACTCCTCTGAAACTACTTGACGGATGTTCATAAAACTTCACAGTAATGTTGCTCTTGATGTCTAGTTGATCCTAGAAAAATTTCAGGTCGGCCGGAAATTCAAGATGGCCGCCACAGCTAAAAATAGATTTAAAATAAATAAGTTTGTAGCGACTACTTCTTCAAAACTATAAGAGATATTGATATGGGACTTTTTCTAAAATGATCAGTATGACATGATGTTGGTCCTTGTCGAAAATCGTTTTGATTTGACATTAAACATGGCTGCCAGCGGCCATCTTTGTTTACATAGAGTTATATAATGAAAACTTGTAGCGACTACTCCTCTGAAACTACTCGACAGATTTTCATGAAACTTCACAGGAATGTTGCTCTTAATGTCTAATTGATCCTAGCAAAATTTCAGGTCGGCCGGAAATTCAAGATGGCCGCCACGGTTAAAAATAGATTTTCAAAAAACAAGTCTGTAGCGACTACTTCCTGAAATCAAAATCAATCAGTAGAGCTTCAAGGTCATTGACCTCTTGTTTATAATTATGCCTTTCAACCTAGTTTCCCAATAAATAGGCAAGGCTTCGAAGCTGAGCATATGCACCGACGGGCGGTGCGTCTTGTTATAGGTTCATCTTGTTATTTTTTCTGCCCCGTGTGGTTCTAGGGGGCCCCGTTTGGTCACGGGGCAAAGAATAGGGCCACTGCAGATCCCTTTGGAGGGATAGACAGAGGGGTAGAATCCCCTCAAATTCATGTTCATTTTATCATTTTGTTTTCATGTTTATTAAAGGTCTTCATCATGATCCCTGCATTGTTTCAGGTGCTATCTCACTCGCATCAAAAGAGCAGTGGCAGAAAAACAATAACGCGGCTCCAGCGTAAATGGAGTTTCTACGATAGAATTTGCAGCAACTCTGCAGTTCAGGGTGAGAAGGTTCTAGGCCCATTTTCCATATTTTATCTCGATGTACATGGAAGATGAGCCTGGCATGTTCATGCTTTTTAGGCGCCATATAACCATTTCATGTGATTGTGCGCCTTAAAACCCCAATTCAATTCAATTCAATTGTTATATTTTCTATAGATTTTCATTGTACCCTCCGGACTTACTACCCTGAATTTTATGTTCTTGATGTTTTTAATGAAATGCTAAAGGTTTTGCTTTGTTGCATTGCGTTAACATGCATTGGGGTTTCCTCTACCGAAACCCTACCCTTCGCACTAAGCCTGAGGGTGCATTTAGCGTTGCCCATTCCCGTCCCTTCCGTCCGTCCTTCCCGAAAAGTTTGTATGTCCTTCTCCTCCCACAGTTGTCAAGCGATTGTTTCGAAACTTTACAGGATGCTCACATATACATCGACCTTGTATTACTGGAGTTACAGCCTTTTTTTTTTAATTGTTTATGTTAATATGTGTTGTGTTTCTATCTCCTCCCACAGTTTTCAACTGATTGTTTTGAAGGACGCTTGTCTATTTTGTCAAGAGGTGCATAACGATTCCACGTCAAAATCGACCTTGTAGTTACGGCCCTTTTTCAAATTTAACGTTTTCTGCAGATTGTTTTCAGTGGGGGGCATCCGCGCCCCATGGACACATTTCTTGCTTTTCTTAAATGAATATACTTTTGGGGTATTGGAGTAATTATATTCTCTAATCTGTCCCGTTACACCCTCTCCCTACCACCCCAACCCACCTTGTGAATGACAAGATCCCGGTGGGTGAGACCGCTAATGGCAGTGGCTTTGTTATTATTTTTAGCTCTACTGATCAGAGATCAGCAGAGCTTATGCCGTGGTGCGGCGTCCGTCGTCCGTCTGTCTGTCCGTAACCTTTTTTTTGTAGCGACTACTCCTCTGAAACTACTGAATTGATTTTCATGAAACTTTACAGAAATGTTGCCCATGAAGTCTAGTTGATCCTAGCAAAAATTCATGTTGATGTGAAATCCAAGATGGCCGCCAGATCTAAAAATAGGTTTTTAAAAAACAAGTTTGTAGCGACTACTTCTTGAAAACTCTATGTGATATTGATATGGGACTTTTTCTAAAATGATCAGCATGACATGATGTTGGTCCTTGTCGAAAATCGTTTTGATTCGACGTTAAACATGGCTGCCAGCGGCCATCTTTGTTTACATAGAGTTATATAATGAAAACTTGTAGCGACTACTTCTCTGAAACTACTTGACGGATTTTTATGAAACTTCACAGGAATGTTGCTCTTGATGTCTAATTGATCCTAGCAAAATTTCAGGTCGGCCGGAAATTCAAGATGGCCGCCATGGCTAAAAATAAATTTTCAAAATACAAGTTTGTAGCGACTACTTCTTGAAAACCATAACTATGACTTTTTCTAAAATGATCAGCATGATATGATGTTGGTCCTTGTCAAAAATTGTTTTGATTCAACGTTAAACATGGCTGCCAGCAGCCATCTTTGTTGACATAGAGTTATATATAGTAAAAACTTGTAGCGACTACTCCTTTGAAACTACTTAGCGGATTTTCATGAAACTTTACAGGAATGTTGCTCTTAATGTCTAATTGATCCTAGCAAAATTTCAGGTCGGCCAGAAATTCGAGATGGCCGCCACAGCTAAAAATAGATTTTTAGCTCTACTGGCCAAAGGCCAGCAGAGCTTATGGGATGGCGAGTTGTCCGTCGTCCGTCCGTCGTCCGTCGTCCGTCCGTTGTTAACTTTTGTCTTGTGACAACTCTAGGGCCTTCATTTTTCATCCGATCTTTACCAAACGTTAACAGCTTGTTAATATCAATGAAAGCTCGGACAAGTTCGAAAACCAGCCAGATCGGAATAATTTCACCGGAGTTATGGCCCTTGTTTTGCTGAAAAATGCCATATTAAGCCTTGTGAACACTCTAGCACCTTCATTTATTATTTGATCTTTACCAAACTTGCACAGATTGTTAATATTAATGAAAGCTCGGACAAGTTCGAAAACCAGCCAAATCGGATCAGTCACACCGGAGTTATGGCCCTTGTTTTTTCTGAAAATTGCTATTTTCTGCCTTGTGAACGCTCTAGCACCTTCATTTATTATTTGATCGTTACTAAACTTGCATAGATTGTTAATACTAATTATAGCTTGGACAAGTTTGAAAATCAGCTGAATTGGGTCAGTAACACTAGAGTTATGGCCCTTGTTTTTTTCTGAAAAATGCCATTTTCTGCCTTGTGAACACTCTAACACTTTAATTTATTATTTGATCCTTACCAAACTTGCACAGATTGTTAATATTAATGAAAGCTCAAACAAGTTCGAAAACCAGCTAAATCGGATCAGTAACACGGGAGTTATGGCCCTTGTTTTTTCTGAAAAATGCTATTTTCTGCCTTGTGAACACTCTAGGGACTTCAATATTAATCGGATCTTTACTTAACTTTGCCAGTGTCTTTATATCAATGAAAGCTCAAACAAGTTCGAAAACCGGCAAGATCGAAATAATTTCAATAGAGTTATGGCCCTTGTTTTGCTGAAAAATGCCATATTAAGCCTTGTGAACACTCTAGCACCTTCATTTATTATTTGATCTTTACCAAACTTGCACAGATTGTTGATATCAATGAAAGCTTGGACAAGTTCGAAAACCAGCTAGATTGGACTATTAACAGCGGAGTTAATGCCCTTGATTTAGTTCAAAATGCTATATTTTGCCTCGTTAAGACAATAGGGGCTTCATTGTTCATCCGATCTTTACCAAACTTTATCAGATTGTTAATATCAATAAAAACTAGGACAAGTTCGAAAACCAGCCACATCGGACCAGTATCGGCGGAGTTATGGCCCTTGATTTAGTTCAAAATGCTATAGCTTGCCTCGTTAAGACAATAGGGGCTTCATTGTTCATCCTATCTTTACCAAACTTTACCACATTGTTAATGTCGTTGAAAGCTCGAAAAAGTTTGAAAACCAGCCATATCGGATCAGTAACAGCGGAGTTATGGCCCTTGATTTAATTAAAAATGCTATATTATGCCTCGTTAAGACGATAGGGGCTTCATTGTTCAGCTGATCTTTACCAAATTTTATCAGATTGTTAATATCAATGAAAGCTCGAAAAAGTTGAAACCATTCATATTGGACTAGTAACATCTGAGTTATGGCCCTTGATTTAGTTCAAATGCTATATTTGCCTCGTTAATACGATAGGGGCTTCATTGTTCATCCGATCTTTACCAAACTTTACCATCTTATTATAATATTAAAGATAGCTCGGATAAGTTCGAAAACCAGTCAGATCGGACTAGTAACAGTGGAGTTATGGCCCTTGATTTAGTTAAAAAAGGCTATATTTTGCCTCGTTAAGAAGACAGGGTCTTCATTTTTCATCCGATATTTACCAAAAATTACCAGATTGTTAATATCAATGAAAGCTTGGACAAGTTCGAAAACCAGCCAGATCGGCAAGCAACAGCGGAGTTGTGGCCCTTGATTTAGTTAAAAATGCTATATTTTGCCTCATTAATACGATAGGGTCTTCATTTTTTGTCAGATCTTTACCAAACTTTACCAGATTGTTAATATAAATGAAAGCTCAGACAAGTATGAAAACCAGCCAGATTGGACCATTTACACCGGAGTTATCGCCCTTGATTTTATTTTCTGAAATATGCTATAATTTGGCCTCATTAAGAAGAAAGGGCCTTCATTTGGCCAAATTTCATTGAAATCTTTCAGGGATGATCAGTACCAAGCCTAGTTGTACATATCATCACTGTGTTCCAGTTGAATGATTTTGGCGGAGTTATGTCCCTTAAAGGTTTTAATACACAAACTTTGTCCTGACTAGTTTTCCTGAACCCATGGCCGGATTTAAACAAAACTTTTTAGGGATGATCAGTTCCAGGTCTAGTTGTGCAAATCTTTTGTTCCGGTTGAATGATTTTTGGCAGAGTTATGACCCTTTAAAGGTTTTAATACACAAACTTTGCCTGGACTATTCTCCTGAACGTCTCCCCACATTTCAACGAAACTTTACAGGGATGATCAGCAACAAGTTTAGTTGTGCATATCATCG
Organism: Cyrtodaria siliqua; assembly: GCA_037043455.1. Classification (NCBI taxonomy): domain Eukaryota; kingdom Metazoa; phylum Mollusca; class Bivalvia; order Adapedonta; family Hiatellidae; genus Cyrtodaria; species Cyrtodaria siliqua. The sequence goes on from JAWPHD010000491.1 coordinate 359,642, forward strand.
TCGCATTCCGATTAACAGATTTTTGGTGGAGTTATGGCCCTTTAAAGGTTTTTGATACACAAACATTTTCCGGGCTAGTTTTCCTGAACCCCTGGCTGGATTTTAACGAAACTTGACAAGGATGATCAGTATCAAGCCTAGTTGTGCATATTATCGCCATATTCGGGTTGAATGATTTTTGTCAGAGTTATGGCCCTTTAAAGGTTTTAATAGAGAAACGTCCAGATTAGTCTGTTCTGAACTCCTTGCTGGATTTCAATGAATCTTGATGGGGATGATCAGTACCAAGCCTAGTTGCACCTATCATTGCCGTGTTCTGGTTGAATGAATTTTGGCAGAGTTATGGCCCCTTAAAAGTTTTAATACACTAACTTTGTACAGACTAGTTCTCCTGAACCTCTGGCTGGATTTCAACGAAACTTGTCAGGGACAATCAGTACCAAGGTTAGATGCCTATATCATCACCATGTTCTGGTTGAACGATATTTGAAAGAGTTATGGCCCCTTGTGCATAAACTTTATCTTTAGCCAGTAGAGCGTCCACAGGCCCTCTTGGGCCTCTTGTTAAAAAAGAAGTTTGTAGCGAATACGTCTTGAAAACTATAAGTAATATTGATATGGGACTTTTTGTAAAATGATCAGCATGACATGATGCTTATCAGAGTCAAACATTATTTTGATTCGACGTTAAACATGGCTGCCAGTGGCCATCTTTGTTTACATAGAGTTATATGATGAAAACTTGTAGCGACTACTCCTCTGAAACTACTTGACGGATTTTCATGAAACTTCACAGGAATGTTGCTCTTGATGTCTAATTGATCCTAGCAAAATTTCAGGTCGGCCGGAAATTCAAGATGGCCGCCACGGCTAAAAATAATCAATCGGTAGAGCTTCAAGGTCATTGACCTCTTGTTTTCAGAAGTGAAAAGCTGTTAACATAGTACTGGAATGCATGTACTCGACTTGGGAAATGTTATGTTGGTGGAGGATGTGGGTGGGGAGGGTTAATATAAACGCATATTGAGTGCCTGAGAATAGTAGATTTTGGTTTTTAGTGGCCGAAGGCCAACAGAGCTTATGGGATGCCGAGTTGTCAGTCCTTCGTCGGTAGTTAACTTTTGCCCTGTGATCACGATAGGGACTTCATTATTAATCGGGTCTTTTTATCAATGGAAGCTCGGACAAGTTCGAAAACCACCCATATCGGATTAGTAACACCAGAATTACGGCCTTTGATTAATTGAAACAAATCCAATATTCAGGTTTGTGAACACGTTAGCACCTTCATTTTGTATTTGATATTTACCAGACTTGGCCAGATTCACATTGATATTAATAAAAGCTTGGATAAGTTGGAAACCCAGCTACCGGTATATCGGTTAAGTAACATCTAGATTTGGACCTTTAACTGATTTATTGAAAAATGCCATATCCTGCCTTGTGAACAATTGGTACATTCGTGTTGTATTTGCTCTTTACCAAATTGGTCAGATTGTTGATATTAACGAATGCTTGCGAGGTAAATCTGGGATTCATGTATATGACATCGTTTTAAACAGCTGTAAAGTAAAAATGGGGGTCATGTATTTGAAATGCGTTTTAAACTGCTGTGAAGTAAAATGGATGTCATGTTTTTGACATGCATTTTGGGATCACTCTTCGTCCGTCGTCGGCGTCGGCGTTAACTTTTCTTCATTTGGCCAATTTTGACCAAATTCACATGGATGATCCTTAGATGAATGCTTTTTAGAGTTGTTAAAAGTAGGTCAGCGCGACATGCCCGGGGACTTCATTTGAAATGGCCTTGTCCCTGGGGTCCAGGGTTTGTATATTGAGATTTTGCAATGTTTTTCATATAGACATATAGGAAAAAAACAGAAAAAAATCTTCTTCTCTGAAATCACAAGGCACAGAGCTCTCATGTATTACATGTAGCATCAGCTTATGGTACTCTACTAAGTTTGTTCAAATGGTGACCCTGGGGTCTAATTTGGTCCCGCCCCGTGGATCACAGTTTTACATAGACTTATATAGGGAGGGGGGAATCTTCTCTGAAACTACAAGAGCCAGAGGTTTAATATTTCGCATTCACGGTAAAATTATGGTCCTTTACCAAGTTTGTTCAAATGGTGACCCTGGGGTCACATTTGGCTCCACCGCAGGGGTAACCTGTTTTATATAGACTTGTATAGGGAAAACTTAAAAAATCTTCTCTAAAACTGCAAGACCCAGATGTTTAATATTTTGCATTTGCTATAAGCTTATGGTTCTCTACCAAGTTTGTTCAAATGGTGACCCTGATGTCCAATTTGGCCCCGCCCAGGGGGTCACAGTTTACATAGACTTGTATAGGGGAAATAAATCAAAAAATCTTCTTCTCTGAAACGTAACAAGAGTCTGAGGTTTAATCTTTTGCATTAATTTTACTATAAGATTACGGTCCTTTACCAAGATTGTTCAAATGGTGCGGTTTGAACTACTGTGAGGTAAATATGGGGGTCATGTTTTTGACATGCATTTTATACTGCTGTGAAGTAAATATAGAAGTCATGTATTTGAATTGCGGTTTGAACAGCTGTGAGGTAAATGTGGGAGTCATGTATTTGACATGCATTTTATACTGCTGTGAAGTAAATATAGAAGTGTATTTGAATTGCGGTTTGAACTGCTGTGAGGTAAATATGGGGGTCATGTTTTTGACATGCATTTTATACTGCTGTGAAGTAAATATTGAAGTCATGTATTTGAATTGCGGGTTTAACTACTGTGAGGTAAATATGGGGGTCATGTGTTTGACATGCATTTTATACTGCTGTGAAGTAAATATAGAAGTCATGTATTTGAATTGCGGTTTGAACTACTGTGAGGTAAATATGGGGGTCATGTTTTTGACATGCATTTTATACTGCTGTGAAGTAAATATTGAAGTCATGTATTTGAATTGCGGTTTGAACTACTGTGAGGTAAATATGGGGGTCATGTGTTTGACATGCATTTTATACTGCTGTGAAGTAAATATAGAAGTCATGTGTTTGAATTGCAGTTTGAACTACTGTTAGGCAAATATTGGGGTCATGTTTTTGACATCCATTTTATACTGCTGTGAAGTAAATATAGAAGTCAAGTATTTGAATTGCGGTGAACTACTGTGAGGTAAAATATGGGGGTCATGTTTTTGACATGCATTTTATACTGATGTGAAGCAAATATAGAAGTCATGTATTTGAATTGCGGTTTGAACTACTGTGAGGTAAATATGGGGGTCATGTTTTTGACATGCATTTTATACTGCTGTGAAGTAAATATAGGTCATGTATTTGAATTGCGGTTTGAACTACTGTGAGGTAAATATGGGGGTCATGTTTTTGACATGCATTTTATACTGCTGTGAAGTAAATATAGGTCATGTATTTGAATTGCGGTTTGAACTACTGTGAGGTAAATATGGGGGTCATGTTTTTGACATGCAATTTATACTGCCTTGAAGTAAATATAGAAGTCTTGTATTTTAATTGCGGTTTGAACTACTGTGAGGTAAATATGGGGGTCATGTTTTTGACATGCATTTTATACTGCTGTGAAGTAAATATAGAAGTCAAGTATTTGAATTGCGGTTAGAACTACTGTGAGGTAATTGTGGGGGTCATGTTTTGACATGCATTTTATACTGCTGTGAAGTAAATATAGAAGTCATGTATTTGAATTGCGGTTTGAACTACCGTGAGGTAAATATGGGGGTCATGTTTTTGACATGCATTTTATACTGCTGTGAAGTAAATATAGGTCATGTATTTGAATTGCGGTTTGAACTACTGTGAGGTAAATATGGGGGTCATGTTTTTGACATGCGGTTTGAACTACTGTGAGGTAAATATGGGGGTCATGTTTTTGACATGCATTTTATACTGCTGTGAAGTAAATATAGAAGTCATGTATTTGAATTGCGGTTTGAACTACTGTGAGGTAAATATGGGGTCATGTTTTTGACATGTATTTTATACTGCTGTGAAGTAAATGTACAAGTCATGTATTTGAATTGCGCTTTAAACTGCTGAAATAAATATGGGGGTCAAGTTTTTGACATGCATTTTATACTGCTGTGAAGTAAATATAGAAGTCATGTATTTGAATTGCGGTTTGAACTACTGTGAAGTAAAAATGGAACTCGTGTATTTGACCTACCATTTAAACTTCTGTAAAGTAAATGTGAAGGTCATTAATTTGGATTACATTTTAAAACTGAATGTGAAGCTCATGTATTTGGCTTGCGCTAAACGATATGAAGTAAATTAGGCTTGTTCCTCCAGGTCATTTACAGTTACTGTTTTCTACTTCCCGTATTCCCGTATTACAAAACAGACTGACATGCACTTGTCCAATACAGGCACATTGCACGTATGCAGACATCAAAAAAGGTTAGCTACGAAAACATGTTCCCAATACGAAACATTAATTATAACAACATGTAACTAGACGTAAAAGTAAGAGGTGATTACAAGAAGGTTATAGAGCTACAAAGCAATTGCACACATATTAAACAAACGTATGAATCACTTACTTCCAAAAAGTGATGCGTCCATCGGAATCAGCGTTGTCCCAGGCGCGAATTAAGCCAACCAGAATATGAATGAATGAATGAATTGTGTTTTACGGCACGTCGACACATAAATAGGTCATATTGTGCGCAGAAACCGACGAAAGATGAATTGAATTGGGGTTTTAAGGCGCACCAACACATGAAAAGGTTATATGGCGCCTAAAAGGCATGAACATGCCAGGCTCATCTTCCATGTACATCGAGATAAAATATGGAAAATGGGCCTAGAACCTTCTCACCCTGAACTGCAGAGTTGCTGCAAATTCTATCGTAGAAACTCCATTTACGCTGGAGCCACATTATTGTTTTTCTGCCACTGCTCTTGATGCAAGCGAGATAGCACCTGAAACAAAGCAGGGCTCGTGATGAAGACCTTTAATGAACATGAACAAATTTCATGTAAATATATAAAGTTAGAACTATTAAACAATAAAGGATGATATGGTAGTAATAAACTATATATGCAAATCAACAAATGCCCGCCAACGGGCCAACCAGAATATATTTTATTATACAATCAATTAGAAGGGCTCACATACTAAAAAAGTATCTGACATATTTTTATTGATCAGTATATCATTTCTAAAAAAAAAATTCGTATGTAATTAATAAGAAATTAATTTTGATGTGTATGTACACAGGATATTAAATGGATTAATATTATATTTGATTGATTGATACATAAATGTCTCTGAGCGAAAGCTAGTCCAATCGCATTATTCAAAATAATAATCTGTGTTATTGTTATATTTGTGATGCTGATATGGTACTGTCAGGGGAAATATGATTTGAGAGTTTCTGTTATGTATCGTTGCCGATTAAATAAATTGCTCTTCGGCTAAGCATTGTATAATTGCTATGGTGATCTGTTCACGTAGGGTTAGCATTTCATGGATTCCAAGAATTAGACAGACTTTCGTCGCCGTTTGCTCAAGCTACAGTCAGAATCTGTTTACTAGTATTATACTATATACAGTCCCTGCTATAGTATACACTCAAGATACAGTATAAAACACGCATATACACTCAAGCTACAGTATTACAAAACAAGCATATACACTCAAGCTACATTATTACAAAACACGCATATACACTCAAGCTAGAGTATTACAAAACACGCATATACACTCAAGCTACATTATTACAAAACACGCATATACACTCAAGCTACATTATTACAAAACACGCATATACACTCAAGCTACAGTATTACAAAACACGCATATACACACAAGCTAGAGTATTACAAAACACGCATATACACTCAAGCTACATTATTACAAAACACTCAAACTACATTATTACAAAACACACATATACACAAGCTAGAGTATTACAAAACACGCATATACACTCAAGCTACATTATTACAAAACACGCATATACACTCAAACTACATTATTACAAAACACGCATATACACAAGCTAGAGTATTACAAAACACGCATATACACTCAAGCTACATTATTACAAAACACGAATATACACACAAACTACATTGTTACAAAACACGCATATACACAAGCTAGAGTATTACAAAACATGCATATACACTCAATCTACATTATTACAAAACACGCATATACACTCAAGCTAGAGTATACAAAACACGCATATACACACAAGCTACATTATTACAAAACACGCATATACACTCAAGCTAAAGTATTACAAAACACGCATATACACTCAAGCTACAGTATTACAAAACACGCATATACACCCAAGCTACGGTATACAAAACACGCATATACACACAAGCTACAGTATACAAAACACTAACACGCGTATACACTCAAGCTACATTATTACAAAACACGCATATACACTCAAGCTACATTATTACAAAACACGCATATACACTCAAGCTACAGTATTACAAAACACGCATATACACTCAAGCTACAGTATTACAAAACACGCATATACACTCAAGCTACATTATACAAAACACTAACACGCATATACACACAAGCTAGAGTTTTACAAAACACTAACACGCATATATATACACACAAGCTAGAGTATTACAAAACACTAACACGCATATACACTCAAGCTACAGTATTACAAAACACACATATACACTCAAGCTACAGTATACAAAACACTAACACGCATATACACTCAAGCTACATTATTACAAAACACGCATATACACTCAAGCTACAGTATTACAAAACACGCATATACACACAAGCTACGGTATACAAAACACTAACACGCATATGCACTCAAGCTACATTATTACAAAATACTAACACGCATATACACTCAAGCTACAGTATTACAAAACACGCATATACACTCAAGCTACATTATTATAAAACACGCATATACACTCAAGCTACAGTATTACAAAACACGCATATACACTCAAGCTACAGTATTACAAAACACGCATATACACTCGAGCTACAGTATTACAAAACACGCATATACATCAAGCTACAGTATTACAAAACACGCATATACACTCAAGCTACAGTATTACAAAACACGCATATACACTCAAGCTACAGTATACAAAACACTAACATGCATATACACTCAAGCTACATTATTACAAAACACGCATATACACTCAAGGTACAGTATTACAAAACACGCATATACACTCAAGCTACGGTATACAAAACACGCATATACACACAAGCTACAGTATACAAAACACTAACATGCATATACACTCAAGCTACATTATTACAAAACACGCATATACACTCAAGGTACAGTATTACAAAACACGCATATACACTCAAGCTACGGTATACAAAACACGCATATACACACAAGCTACAGTATACAAAACACTAACACGCGTATACACTCAAGCTACATTATTACAAAACACGCATATACACTCAAGCTACAGTATTACAAAACACGCATATACACTCAAGCTACAGTATTACAAAACACGCATATACACTCAAGCTACATTATACAAAACACTAACACGCATATACACACAAGCTAGAGTTTTACAAAACACTAACACGCATATATATACACACAAGCTAGAGTATTACAAAACACTAACACGCATATACACTCAAGCTACAGTATTACAAAACACACATATACACTCAAGCTACAGTATACAAAACACTAACACGCATATACACTCAAGCTACATTATTACAAAACACGCATATACACTCAAGCTACAGTATTACAAAACACGCATATACACTCAAGCTACGGTATACAAAAGACTAACACGCATATGCACTCAAGCTACATTATTACAAAATACTAACACGCATATACACTCAAGCTACAGTATTACAAAACACGCATATACACTCAAGCTACATTATTATAAAACACGCATATACACTCAAGCTACAGTATTACAAAACACGCATATACACTCAAGCTACAGTATTACAAAACACGCATATACACTCGAGCTACAGTATTACAAAACACGCATATACATCAAGCTACAGTATTACAAAACACGCATATACACTCAAGCTACAGTATTACAAAACACGCATATACACTCAAGCTACAGTATACAAAACACTAACATGCATATACACTCAAGCTACATTATTACAAAACACGCATATACACTCAAGGTACAGTATTACAAAACACGCATATACACTCAAGCTACGGTTTACAAAACACTAACACGCATATACACTCAAGCTACATTATTACAAAACACTAACACGCATATACACTCAAGCTACAGTATTACAAAACACGCATATACACTCAAGCTACATTATTATAAAACACGCATATACACTCAAGCTACAGTATTACAAAACACGCATATACACTCAAGCTACAGTATTACAAAACACGAATATACACTCGAGCTACAGTATTACAAAACACGCATATACACTCAAGCTACAGTATTACAAAACACGCATATACACTCAAGCTACAGTATTACAAAACACGCATATACAATCAAGCTACAGTTTACAAAACACTAACACGCATATACACTCAAGCTACATTATTACAAAACACGCATATACACTCAAGCTACAGTATTACAAACCACGCATATACACACAAGCTACGGTATACAAAACACTAACACGCATATACACTCAAGCTACATTATTACAAAACACTAACACGCATATACACTCAAGCTACAGTATTACAAAAGACGCATATACACTCAAGCTACATTATTATAAAACACGCATATACACTCAAGCTAAATATTACAAAACACGCATATACACTCAAGCTACAGTATTACAAAACACGCATATACACACGAGCTACAGTATTACAAAACACGCATATACACTCAGGCTACAGTATTACAAAACACGCATATACACTCAAGCTACAGTATTACAAAACACGCATATACTCTCAAGCTACAGTATTACAAAACACGCATATACACTCAAGCTACAGTATTACAAAACACGCATATACACTCAAGCTACATTATTACAAAACACGCATATACACTCAAGCTACAGTATTACAAAACACGCATATACACTCAAGCTACAGTATTACAAAACACGCATATACACTCAAGCTACGGTATACAAAACACTATCACGCATATACACTCAAGCTACATTATTACAAAACACTAACACGCATATACACTCAAGCTACAGTATTACAAAACACGCATATACACTCAAGCTACATTATTATAAAACACGCATATACACTCGAGCTACAGTATTACAAAACACGCATATACACACAAGCTACAGTATTACAAAACACTAACACGCATATACACTCAAGCTACAGTATTACAAAACACGCATATACACTCAAGCTACATTATTATAAAACACGCATATACACTCAAGCTACAGTATTACAAAACACGCATATACACTCGAGCTACAGTATTACAAAACACGCATATACACACAAGCTACAGTATTACAAACACGCATATACACTCAAGCTACAGTATTACAAAACACGCATATACACTCAAGCTACAGTATTACAAAACACGCATATACACCTCAAGTTACAGTATTACAAAACACGCATATACACTCAAGCTACAGTATTACAAAACACGCATATACACTCAAGCTACATTATTACAAAACACGCATATACACTCAAGCTACAGTATTACAAAACACGCATATACACTCAAGCTACAGTATTACAAAACACGCATATACACTCAAGTTACAGTATTACAAAACACGCATATACACTCAAGCTACAGTATTACAAAACACGCATATACACTCAAGCTACAGTATTACAAAACACGCATATACACTCAAGCTACGGTATACAAAACACGCATATACACACAAGCTACAGTATACAAAACACTAACACGCGTATACACTCAAGCTACATTATTACAAAACACGCATATACACTCAAGCTACATTATTACAAAACACGCATATACACTCAAGCTACAGTATTACAAAACACGCATATACACACAAGCTACAGTATAACAAAACACGCATATACACTCAAGCTACAGTATTACAAAACACGCATATACACTCAAGCTACAGTATTACAAAACACGCATATACACTCAAGCTACAGTATTACAAAACACGCATATACACTCAAGCTACAGTATTACAAAACACGCATATACACTCAAGCTACAGTATTACAAAACACGCATATACACTCAAGCTACAGTATTACAAAACACGCATATACACTCAAGCTACAGTATTACAAAACACGCATATACACACAAGCTACATTATTACAAAACACGCATATACACACAAGCTACGGTATACACGCGTATATTAAAGAAGAGGGTGAACATTACTCATTAAAATATAAAGTTTTTCACTATCCTGTACACAAATTGGGCGGAATTACAAAATAAAAAAACGTACATTAAAGAATAACAGTAACAGTACTACAATATTACACAAGCTACAGTATTACAAAACACGCATATACACTCATACTACGGTATACAAAACACGCATATACACACAAGCTACAGTATACAAAACACTAACACGCATATACACTCAAGCTACAAGTTAGTGTTTTGTAATACTCTAGCTTGTGTGTATATATATGCGTGTTAGTGTTTTGTAAAACTCTAGCTTGTGTGTATATGCGTGTTAGTGTTTTGTATACTGTAGCTTGAGTGTATATGCGTGTTTTGTAATACTGTAGCTTGGGTGTATATGCGTGTTTTGTAATAATGTAGCTTGAGTGTATATGCGTGTTTTGTAATAATGTAGCTTGAGTGTATACGCGTGTTAGTGTTTTGTATACTGTAGCTTGTGTGTATATGCGTGTTTTGTATACCGTAGCTTGAGTGTATATGCGTGTTTTGTAATACTGCTGCTTGAGTGTATATGCGTGTTTTGTAATACTGTAGCTTGAGTGTATATGCATGTTTTGTAATAATGTAGCTTGAGTGTATATGCGTGTTTTGTAATAATGTAGCTTGAGTGTATATGCGTGTTAGTGTTTTGTATACTGTAGCTTGAGTGTATATGCGTGTTAGTTTTTTGTTTACAAAACACGCATATACACTCAAGCTACGGTATACAAAACACTAACACGCATATACACTCAAGCTACATTATTACAAAACACTAACACGAATATACACTCAAGCTACATTATTACAAAATACTAACACGCATATACACTCAAGCTACAGTATTACAAAACACGCATATACACTCAAGCTACATTATTATAAAACACGCATATACACTCAAGCTACAGTATTACAAAACACGCATATACACTCAAGCTACAGTATTACAAAACACGCATATACACTCGAGCTACAGTATTACAAAACACGCATATACATCAAGCTACAGTATTACAAAACACGCATATACACTCAAGCTACAGTATTACAAAACACGCATATACACTCAAGCTACAGTATACAAAACACTAACATGCATATACACTCAAGCTACATTATTACAAAACACGCATATACACTCAAGGTACAGTATTACAAAACACGCATATACACTCAAGCTACGGTTTACAAAACACTAACACGCATATACACTCAAGCTACATTATTACAAAACACTAACACGCATATACACTCAAGCTACAGTATTACAAAACACGCATATACACTCAAGCTACATTATTATAAAACACGCATATACACTCAAGCTACAGTATTACAAAACACGCATATACACTCAAGCTACAGTATTACAAAACACGAATATACACTCGAGCTACAGTATTACAAAACACGCATATACACTCAAGCTACAGTATTACAAAACACGCATATACACTCAAGCTACAGTATTACAAAACACGCATATACAATCAAGCTACAGTTTACAAAACACTAACACGCATATACACTCAAGCTACATTATTACAAAACACGCATATACACTCAAGCTACAGTATTACAAACCACGCATATACACACAAGCTACGGTATACAAAACACTAACACGCATATACACTCAAGCTACATTATTACAAAACACTAACACGCATATACACTCAAGCTACAGTATTACAAAAGACGCATATACACTCAAGCTACATTATTATAAAACACGCATATACACTCAAGCTAAATATTACAAAACACGCATATACACTCAAGCTACAGTATTACAAAACACGCATATACACACGAGCTACAGTATTACAAAACACGCATATACACTCAGGCTACAGTATTACAAAACACGCATATACACTCAAGCTACAGTATTACAAAACACGCATATACTCTCAAGCTACAGTATTACAAAACACGCATATACACTCAAGCTACAGTATTACAAAACACGCATATACACTCAAGCTACATTATTACAAAACACGCATATACACTCAAGCTACAGTATTACAAAACACGCATATACACTCAAGCTACAGTATTACAAAACACGCATATACACTCAAGCTACGGTATACAAAACACTATCACGCATATACACTCAAGCTACATTATTACAAAACACTAACACGCATATACACTCAAGCTACAGTATTACAAAACACGCATATACACTCAAGCTACATTATTATAAAACACGCATATACACTCGAGCTACAGTATTACAAAACACTAACACGCATATACACTCAAGCTACAGTATTACAAAACACGCATATACACTCAAGCTACATTATTATAAAACACGCATATACACTCAAGCTACAGTATTACAAAACACGCATATACACTCGAGCTACAGTATTACAAAACACGCATATACACACAAGCTACAGTATTACAAACACGCATATACACTCAAGCTACAGTATTACAAAACACGCATATACACTCAAGCTACAGTATTACAAAACACGCATATACACCTCAAGTTACAGTATTACAAAACACGCATATACACTCAAGCTACAGTATTACAAAACACGCATATACACTCAAGCTACATTATTACAAAACACGCATATACACTCAAGCTACAGTATTACAAAACACGCATATACACTCAAGCTACAGTATTACAAAACACGCATATACACTCAAGTTACAGTATTACAAAACACGCATATACACTCAAGCTACAGTATTACAAAACACGCATATACACTCAAGCTACAGTATTACAAAACACGCATATACACTCAAGCTACGGTATACAAAACACGCATATACACACAAGCTACAGTATACAAAACACTAACACGCGTATACACTCAAGCTACATTATTACAAAACACGCATATACACTCAAGCTACATTATTACAAAACACGCATATACACTCAAGCTACAGTATTACAAAACACGCATATACACACAAGCTACAGTATAACAAAACACGCATATACACTCAAGCTACAGTATTACAAAACACGCATATACACTCAAGCTACAGTATTACAAAACACGCATATACACTCAAGCTACAGTATTACAAAACACGCATATACACTCAAGCTACAGTATTACAAAACACGCATATACACTCAAGCTACAGTATTACAAAACACGCATATACACTCAAGCTACAGTATTACAAAACACGCATATACACTCAAGCTACAGTATTACAAAACACGCATATACACACAAGCTACATTATTACAAAACACGCATATACACACAAGCTACGGTATACACGCGTATATTAAAGAAGAGGGTGAACATTACTCATTAAAATATAAAGTTTTTCACTATCCTGTACACAAATTGGGCGGAATTACAAAATAAAAAAACGTACATTAAAGAATAACAGTAACAGTACTACAATATTACACAAGCTACAGTATTACAAAACACGCATATACACTCATACTACGGTATACAAAACACGCATATACACACAAGCTACAGTATACAAAACACTAACACGCATATACACTCAAGCTACAAGTTAGTGTTTTGTAATACTCTAGCTTGTGTGTATATATATGCGTGTTAGTGTTTTGTAAAACTCTAGCTTGTGTGTATATGCGTGTTAGTGTTTTGTATACTGTAGCTTGAGTGTATATGCGTGTTTTGTAATACTGTAGCTTGGGTGTATATGCGTGTTTTGTAATAATGTAGCTTGAGTGTATATGCGTGTTTTGTAATAATGTAGCTTGAGTGTATACGCGTGTTAGTGTTTTGTATACTGTAGCTTGTGTGTATATGCGTGTTTTGTATACCGTAGCTTGAGTGTATATGCGTGTTTTGTAATACTGCTGCTTGAGTGTATATGCGTGTTTTGTAATACTGTAGCTTGAGTGTATATGCATGTTTTGTAATAATGTAGCTTGAGTGTATATGCGTGTTTTGTAATAATGTAGCTTGAGTGTATATGCGTGTTAGTGTTTTGTATACTGTAGCTTGAGTGTATATGCGTGTTAGTTTTTTGTTTACAAAACACGCATATACACTCAAGCTACGGTATACAAAACACTAACACGCATATACACTCAAGCTACATTATTACAAAACACTAACACGAATATACACTCAAGCTACAGTATTACAAAACACGCATATACACTCAAGCTACATTATTATAAAACACGCATATACACTCAAGCTACAGTATTACAAAACACGCATATACACTCGAGCTACAGTATTACAAAACACGCATATACACTCGAGCTACAGTATTACAAAACACGCATATACACTCAAGCTACAGTATTACAAAACACGCATATACACTCGAGCTACAGTATTACAAAACACGCATATACACTCAAGCTACATTATTACAAAACATGCATATACACTCAAGCTACAGTATTACAAAACACGCATATACACTCAAGCTACAGTATTACAAAACACGCATATACACTCAAGCTACAGTATTACAAAACACGCATATACACTCAAGCTACATTATTACAAAACACGCATAAACACTCAAGCTACATTATTACAAAACATGCATATACACTCAAGCTACAGTATTACAAAACACGCATATACACTCAAGCTACAGTATTACAAAACACGCATATACACTCAAGCTACAGTATTACAAAACACGCATATACACTCAAGCTACAGTATACAAAACACTAACACGCATATACACTCAAGCTACATTATTACAAAACACCATATACACCCAAGCTACAGTATTACAAAACACGCATATACACTCAAGCTACGGTATACAAAACACTAACACGCATATACAGTCAAGCTACATTATTACAAAACACTAACACGCATATACACTCAAGCTACAGTATTACAAAACACGCATATACACTCAAGCTACATTATTATAAAACACGCATATACACTCAAGCTACAGTATTACAAAACACGCATATACACTCGAGCTACAGTATTACAAAACACGCATATACACACAAGCTACAGTATTATAAAACACGCATATACACTCAAGCTACATTATTACAAAACACGCATATACACTCAAGCTACAGTATTACAAAACACGCATATACACTCAAGTTACAGTATTACAAAACACGCATATACACTCAAGCTACAGTATTACAAAACACGCATATACACTCAAGCTACATTATTACAAAACACGCATATACACTCAAGCTACAGTATTACAAAACACGCATATACACTCAAGCTACAGTATTACAAAACACGCATATACACTCAAGCTACAGTATTACAAAACACGCATATACACTCAAGCTACAGTATTACAAAACACGCATATACACTCAAGCTACATTATTACAAAACATGCATATACACTCAAGCTACAGTATTACAAAACATGCATATACACTCAAGCTACAGTATTACAAAACACGCATATACACTCAAGCTACAGTATTACAAAACACGCATATACACTCAAGCTACAGTATTACAAAACACGCATATACACTCAAGCTACATTATTACAAAACACGCATAAACACTCAAGCTACATTATTACAAAACATGCATATACACTCAAGCTACAGTATTACAAAACACGCATATACACTCAAGCTACAGTATTACAAAACACGCATATACACTCAAGCTACAGTATTACAAAACACGCATATACACTCAAGCTACAGTATACAAAACACTAACACGCATATACACTCAAGCTACATTATTACAAAACACCATATACACCCAAGCTACAGTATTACAAAACACGCATATACACTCAAGCTACGGTATACAAAACACTAACACGCATATACAGTCAAGCTACATTATTACAAAACACTAACACGCATATACACTCAAGCTACAGTATTACAAAACACGCATATACACTCAAGCTACATTATTATAAAACACGCATATACACTCAAGCTACAGTATTACAAAACACGCATATACACTCGAGCTACAGTATTACAAAACACGCATATACACACAAGCTACAGTATTATAAAACACGCATATACACTCAAGCTACATTATTACAAAACACGCATATACACTCAAGCTACAGTATTACAAAACACGCATATACACTCAAGTTACAGTATTACAAAACACGCATATACACTCAAGCTACAGTATTACAAAACACGCATATACACTCAAGCTACATTATTACAAAACACGCATATACACTCAAGCTACAGTATTACAAAACACGCATATACACTCAAGCTACAGTATTACAAAACACGCATATACACTCAAGCTACAGTATTACAAAACACGCATATACACTCAAGCTACAGTATTACAAAACACGCATATACACTCAAGCTACAGTATTACAAAATACGCATATACACTCAAGCTACAGTATTACAAAACACGCATATACACTCAAGCTACAGTATTACAAAACACGCAAATACACACAAGCTACAGTATTACAAAACACGCATATACACTCTAGCTACGGTATACACGCGTATATTAAAGAAGTAGGTCAACATTACTCATTAAAATATAAAGTTTTTCACTATCCTGTACACAAATTGGGCGGAATTACAAAATAAAAAACGTACATTAAAGAATAACAGTAACAGTACTACAGTATTACACAAGCTACAGTATTACAAAAGACGCATATACACTCATTCTACAGTATACAAAACACGCATATACACACAAGCTACAGTATACAAAACACTAACACGCATATACACTCAAGCTACAAGTTAGTGTTTTGTAATACTCTAGCTTGTGTGTATATATATGCGTGTTAGTGTTTTGTAAAACTCTAGCTTGTGTGTATATGCGTGTTAGTGTTTTGTATACTGTAGCTTGAGTGTATATGCGTGTTTTGTAATACTGTAGCTTGAGTGTATATGCGTGTTTTGTAAAACTGTAGCTTGAGTGTATATGCGTGTTTTGTAATAATGTAGCTTGAGTGTATATGCGTGTTTTGTAATAATGTAGCTTGAGTGTATACGCGTGTTAGTGTTTTGTATACTGTAGCTTGTGTGTATATGCGTGTTTTTTATACTGTAGCTTGAGTGTATATGCGTGTTTTGTAATACTGTAGCTTGAGTGTATATGCGTGTTTTGTAATACTGTAGCTTGAGTGTATATGCATGTTTTGTAATAATGTAGCTTGAGGGTATATGCGTGTTTTGTAATAATGTAGCTTGAGTGTATATGCGTGTTAGTGTTTTGTATACTGTAGCTTGAGTGTATATGCGTGTTAGTGTTTTGTATACCGTAGCTTGAGTGTATATGCGTGTTTTGTAATACTGTAGCTTGAGTGTATATGCGTGTTTTGTAATAATGTAGCTTGAGTGTATATGCGTGTTAGTGTTTTGTATACTGTAGATTGAGTGTATATGCGTGTTTTGTATACCGTAGCTTGAGTGTATATGCGTATTTTGTAATACTGTAGCTTGAGTGTATATGCGTGTTTTGTAATACTGTAGCTTGAGTGTATATGCGTGTTTTGTAATAATGTAGCTTGAGTGTATATGCGTGTTTTGTAATAATGTAGCTTGAGTGTATATGCGTGTTAGTGTTTTGTATACTGTAGCTTGTGTGTATATGCGTGTTTTGTATACCGTAGAATGAGTGTATATGCGTGTTTTGTAATACTGTAGCTTGGGTGTATATGCGTGTTTTGTAATACTGTAGCTTGAGTGTATATGCGTGTTTTGTAATAATGTAGCTTGGGTGTATATGCGTGTTTTGTAATAATGTAGCTTGAGTGTATATGCGTGTTAGTGTTTTGTATACTGTAGCTTCAGTGTATATGCGTGGTAGTGTTTTGTATACCGTAGCTTGGGTGTATATGCATGTTTTGTAATACTGTAGCTTGAGTGTATATGCGTGTTTTGTAATAATGTAGCTTGTGTGTATATGCGTGTTAGTGTTTTGTATACTGTGGCTTGAGTGTATATGCGTGTTTTGTAATACTCTAGCTTGAGTGTATATGCGTCGTTTGTAATAATGTAGCTTGAGTGTATATGCTTGTTTGTGTTTTATATACTGTAGCTTGAGTGTATATGCGTGTTAGTGTTTTGTAATACTCTAGCTTGTGTGTATATATATGCGTGTTAGTGTTTTGTAATACTCTAGCTTGTGTGTATATGCGTGTTAGTGTTTTGTATACTGTAGCTTGAGTGTATATGCGTGTTTTGTAATACTCTATCTTGAGTGTATATTCGTGTTTTGTAATAATGTAGCTTGAGTGTATATGCGTGTTTTGTAATACTGTAGCTTGAGTGTATATGCGTGTTTTGTATACCGTAGCTTGAGTGTATATGCGTGTTTTGTAATACTGTAGCTTGAGTGTTTATGCGTGTTTTGTAATAATGTAGCTTGCGTGTATATGCGTGTTTTGTAATAATGTAGCTTGAGTGTATATGCGTGTTAGTGTTTTGTATACTGTAGCTTGAGTGTATATGCGTGTTAGTTTTTTGTTTACAACACACGCATATACACTCAAGCTACGGTATACAAAACACTAACACGCCTATACACTCAAGCTACATTATTACAAAACACTAACACGCATATACACTCAAGCTACAGTATTACAAAACACGCATATACACTCAAGCTACAGTATTACAAAACACGCATATACACTCGTGCTACAGTATTACGAAACACGCATATACACTCGAGCTACAGTATTACAAAACACGCATATACACTCAAGCTACAGTATTACAAAACAAGCATATACACTCAAGCTACAGTATTACAAAACACGCATATACACTCAAGCTACAGTATTACAAAACACGCATATACACTCAAGCTACATTATTACAAAACACGCATATACACTCAAGCTACAGTATTACAAAACACGCATATACACTCAAGCTACAGTATTACAAAACACGCATATACACTCAAGCTACAGTATAACAAAACACGCATATACACTCAAGCTACAGTATTACAAAACACGCATATACACACAAGCTACATTATTACAAAACACGCATATACACTCAAGCTACGTATACACGCGTATATTAAAGAAGTAGGTCAACATTACTCATTAAAATATAAAGTTTTTCACTATCCTGTACACAAATTGGGCGGAATTACAAAATAAAAAACGTACATTAAAGAATAACATAACTCATTAATAAAATAAGTTGTGTTGTTTTATTTTCTCATGGATTAAAGACAGTATCAACCATCAGTGTCCGAAAATAACAACACTGCGTTATTTAACAATTTAATCGCACAAGTTGCATTAACAAATAGTTTAATTATCATGAGGAATTTATTATAATAATTATTATTGTTAATGATCAGGCGGAATTGCACCCGTGATGGACCCCATAATGCATTTTACAAACGTGTTCCGAAATCAACTAAACGACGTCTCTGACGTCGTCATTTATATAGTAACGACGTCGCATACAGCCGGTTCATTCGCTGCCTAGCATCGAAGCCACACAGACGTGTATTTTATTTGTAAACTTAATACGAGCAACTATAAGAAGGCACAATGGTAAATTGTTTTCCCAACCTATCTAAACGTAACAAAGTTTGCCCCTCGTCATTTGGCGAAGAGGAAGATAATGACAATGTGTCAGCATTTCTAGAAATGTCGATGCCATTCCAGCGTCCAAGCTCCCGCCAACAACACGACATGTTAAATCAACTCCAAGAAGGTAATTTTTCATAGAGACGAGGCTTTTATCGTTTTCAATCTGTAAATTTCATATTCAATTTGTATAAGTGTTTTTAATGTACCCAAACGTGCGTCTCCCTGAGGTATTTGCAGACTTTAGATTTACACCTTTCGGTATTTTAGTTTACCATTCCTCCACCTTATTCAGTTTCGATGTCAAACGAATATAAAACCACGTTTACCTTAACCGTGACCTTTTTGATGTAGTTCGTGATCCGAAATGCCGATTCTTAAAATAGACAATCAATTAAAAAAAACGACATCTCGGACTTCGAAATACGAATATCATTTCCCGTGTAAATTTAATTGACCTTTAATCATTTATTTTTTTCGTGCGAGGATGTCCGCATCGCTGCATCAGCGATGCGAAGTTCACACTTAGTAATAGTTTTTTAGTGTAATTTTCGCAATAAAATTATCTCAGACAAGTTGGATGCAGTCGTACTAAACTAAACACCCCTTTATACATGTCGATGTCTGCATTTGTTTTAGAAGACGTGTTCATTGCTTAATATAAATTTATATTTACTAGATATCTTTTGTTGGAAACAAATAGCGTCTATTCACGTCTCAAGCATGCGTATATACTGCGCACTCATCCAGTGCATCTCAATCAAAAGGTGGAGCTACTCGGCATGCATCAGGAATGCCAATAGAAAGGGGTGTTAACTGCGCATGCATTCAGTGTGTCTCAGTAGAAATTCCACTGTCTGAAAATACGGTAGTTGTCTCTCATGCATGTAGTTATCATTATCAATTCCCCTTATGCATGGTTATCGTTGGTACTACAGTGACCGTGGAATAAAAATAAATATAAGAATTAATTCTCATTTTTCCGGCGTTTGTGCGGTTTTAAGCGCCGCTAATTTATGACAAATTTACCTTGTTGAGCCTTTACGCGTCTCACTGAATTTACTATTTACAAAAAACGCATAAACGCCGAAAAAATGCAAACACATTCTTAAATCAAATACTAATATTAGGTGTAAAAGTCGTCGTTTCCATTTCAGAACAAGATGTTAAATTGGGTGCAGGCGGTATAGCATTTACCGTAGACTACACGGAAGGCAATCCCCGCAGAATGCCATCAAGACTCGCCGACAGACTGAACGGTGCGACCACACCGGATGGGGACGAGACCGAGGTAGGCCGAATTCGTTTAGTTCTTTCGAAATAAGTGTTCGTTTATATGTTCATACAGTTAGTCAGACATTAACACCTCGTTATAAGAGGTACATATACACAGTCAACTACCTTTTCCAACTGTGTCTTTCTTTTTTTACGGTCTCCAGGTTAAATACACAACAGCGGAGAAAGAACTTCTGGCCGAACTCATTCTACAGGAGCGTCGCGTCAATGCCAGGCGTTACATCAGCCAGCATGACCCTGCCAAAAGACGCGCCGCCGTTGACATGACGCGTGGACACAGGACAAAGTCTGCATTAGATAAGTAGTTAACCTTAACAGTTTGCATATTACTTGAACAAAACAAACGAAAGGTGATGTGTCCAAGTTTGTATATGATACAGCACCAATTATCCGGATAAGTTGAAGGTCACTGTTACAGTACCAAACATCACCCACGTAAATGTTATTCCACTTGCTGAAACATACCAACCAAATAGATCTATTTTATTATTGAAAACGACTTGGTGCTCCATGCTCCATTTTTTCATTACGCAGGGAAACGCCGACCCTACAGGAACGCCGACATAAGGTCAAGGACATGGCAGATGAAAACAGGAAAAAGGTCAAGGTCGTTTCTTCAGTAGCAGACGACAGCAACTAAATTCTCCCAACAATCCCATAATCCACAGAGCACTAATGTTTACCATTAATCGCCCAAAATAATGGATTTATTTATTTATATTTGCGTCAAATGAAGTTTGCTTAAACAAATGTCTAAAGCCTTTATCTTATGTTGTTTTTCCTAAGATGTTATTATGTTCTTTTTATTTTAAATAATGACAATATTTAATCTTCCATAAGTAGGTGTTTAATCACCTGTAGATATTTCGTTAGTGCGTTCATGTAAGCCATATGTTGGTCATTGACCTGTTATTATCATAATTGTAGCAAATAAATGTAAATCATATTAGATTGGTTAAATTGGGATTTTACAGCGCACCAATACAAGAAAGGTTATATGGCGCCAAACAGGTATGAACATGACAGGCTCATCCTCCATTTACATCTACATGAACATTGGATAATGGGCCTAGAACCTTCTAACCTGCAGAACTGCAGAGTTGCTGCAAATTCTATTGTAGACACTCCATTAACGATGGAGCCACGTTTCCACGTTTGCATGCGCGGCGTCATGATGAAGACCTTGAATGAGCATGCTAAAAAATGATAAAATGAACATGAAGTGGGGTGGGGGTCCTACCTCTCTGCCTCTAGCGGTATTTTCAGTGGTTGTATTCTACCCCGGCAACCACACGGGGAGCTAGATCTTGTTAGATTAATGGATTAAAGAAATGTGACGTCATATAAAAAGCAAGAAAACAAGAGCCCTCTTATCCAATAACAAAAAACAAAGACCAACAACACAAAAACAACACCAAAAAATGCATGAATAATGCAAGTAAAAGCTTAGCTCGATATTGACGTCAAATTCAATAGATTCCCGATCTGTTTTGGAACAAAATCATACATATTTGTACGAATGAAATCTATTTTTAGCAATTTTAAGCAATCTTGATCCGCCATTCGCCACATGCTTCAAGTGCACCCGACATGTGCTCCAAATATGAAACATCGATGTCTGTACCGCATATTTACTGAAGCGAAAAAGAGACGCAACTCGGGAATTTCCGCTATATATTGTATATACTGCACACTTAATTTCACATAATATTTCAAAGAAATCCCAAGATGTTTTGTAAAAAAAAAATGTTGCAGTTAGTTAGAGAAAGCACACAACTGTGATGCTGTAGACGTTTTAATCACAGTAGAGTTTGTAACAAGAAATTCATAAATGTTGAAATTCCTCTTTAAAAAGTGAGCCATTTCAGTACTGTATTTAACGTAAAGAGTTTAAATATGTGGGGTCAGTCAGATATATAGGGGGAATCGGCTATTGCCTCGCCCCTATAACTCTTACTGACCCCACATATTTCTGTAGGGGTCAGTAACAAACCAAATAACTAATAGTATTGAACTATAAAACTTAGAATCACACACACACACACACGCGCACACGCGCGCGCTATCATACACGCAGACCCTTTAACGTTTGATCAGTACGCCAAGGCTGCCGTGTGTACCTTTAAGTATCCTTTTTTTTTTGCGTGTGAGATTCAAAAAATGTCCAAAATGATAAATTAATGGTCTTAATGATAAATTAATGGTCTTAATTTAGTAGATTAATAACGCCTTACGCATCGACGCGTCGGGTCTGATTAATAATAAAAAGTGTTCATTTACATGCATCTAATCTCGTGCAAATGGCTTAACATCTCGAAATTAACGCTTCACTTGATTGCATTTTAAAAGAGGTATCTCAAGGGTCTCTACAACATTTACTGAACATATTTCTAAACTAACTTGTCTTTTATCGATAAGCATATCAGTACATGCTAACGGAAAAAAAATATGCAACTCGTGAATTTACAAATTGACAATTTGCAAATAAACTGAAACTAAATAAGGTTTTAATTTTATTTATGAGACTTATGAAATTATGCTTTACTATCTAAAGAATTCTTACATCAAACCATGTTTGCATTTTTACCTGCTATGTTGTTTTTTAACGTAATAACAGTGATATATATATAACGAGGTGTTATATTTAAAGGAGTTGATGCACAATTTTCAGACACGATTTATTTAAAAGAGCTCTGAAAAACTTGAAAAAAGCTGAAAGAAATATCAAAATGCCATGAAAAATAAAGAAGATATGACCGATTGAAAATTTGCAAAGAACATAAATGGAGGCGGCCATCTTGGAACGATGACGTCATCGCACCTTTTTACTATAAATGACATGACGAAACACATTTTAAAGCAAAAAAAATCACTTCAAATTGATGAAAAACTAAATATACAGATGTAAAATGTATAAATTGTATGTTTGCAGTGATTTTCCTTGCTTTAAGAGAAATTTTGTCACTATTCCATATATGGTTAAAACGCGCGATGACGTCATCGTTCAAAGTTGGCCGTCTCCATTTATGTTTCTTTGCAAATTTTCAGCAGGTCATATTTGCTTTATTTTTCATGGCATTTTGATATTTCTTTCTGATTGGCTGAGACAGAAACACATGCAATCCAAGATATACAAAAATACAGAAAGACAATAAATTTATAAATAAACAAAAAGGGAAACTTCATCATTATAACGACGAACTAAATGAGGATGGTCAGAAATACTTTAATAAAAAATAAATAATTACGGTCACGTGCTTCCTGTTTCAAATTTGTCTCTGCACAAACGGTAGTCTAGATCATCTGCGACGCTTGCTTGTTTCCAAGACAAACGTCTAGAACAGTCTGCTAAACAAAGTTTGACTCTTGTCGAGATTCTGGTAACGTTTCTGATTGGCTGAGACAGAAACACCTGCTATCCAAGATATACAAAAATACAGAAAGACAATAAATAATCAACGAGGTAAACTTCATCATTATATCGCCAACTAAATGCGGATATTCAGAAATACCTTAATAAAAAATAATAATTACGTCATCGAGCCCTGTAGACAGAGCCCTTTTGCCACATCACTTCAAATGACTGCTAAGCCAAGGTCATTGACCATTTATGTCACACAGCATGGTGTCTTCTTCCAGCCATTGTTGAGAGCACACCTAACTCATCTTCTCTGAACTTATTCAAGTTTGCTGACATCACCGGGAAGGTACGATATGCTCGCAGCTGTGGCATTTTAAGATTGGGTGTTATAGGTGCTATCTCTGATCTCCTTGGGGCAGTTTTATAGATGAAAGTCCCGTGTCCTTTCGCTCCAGCGTTGTCCACTAATGTCTTCCGTGATAATAAAACCCTGGGTAATATATAAGGCTTAATTAAATGCATGCGCTTAATGGTTTTCATTTATATCTGGATTGACACCAATCACTCTCCTAGGACCGATCGTGTGCATTCTGATATGATACTGTATATAATTATACGTTATTCCAGGGTATCTAAACCTCAGTAAAGTTCTGTACAGTCCAATATTT
Source organism: Cyrtodaria siliqua (assembly GCA_037043455.1). Taxonomy (NCBI): domain Eukaryota; kingdom Metazoa; phylum Mollusca; class Bivalvia; order Adapedonta; family Hiatellidae; genus Cyrtodaria; species Cyrtodaria siliqua. The sequence continues at coordinate 384,922 of JAWPHD010000491.1, forward strand.
TAGGATTGTTTAATTTGTTATCAATAATTCCTGAAATATGCGACCCCAAAAACTGGTTTTCCACGAGCTCCAACTGAATCACGATATTATCAGAAGTGTAACTTGATAAAAAAATAATAGACATGAGCTGGTAGTCAGGCTTGAAATACCAAACTAGGAAAACACATTCAAAAAAGGCCTAACAACCGATGGTTTGAAAAATTGGCCTCGACTATGTATTACCAGTACGAGCATACTATCAACCGTTCATTCCTCCGAGAAATACCCTGCGTGGTTTCCGGGCAAGAATAGGATCACTGTTTATCCCGGCAAAGGGATAAATCATGTTCATCACAGGCCTTCAGCGTGATCCCTTGATTGTTTCAGGTGCTGCTTAGAATCCAAAATACATCTATATCGGAGCATTTTACATATTGCTATGCACAGGCTTTCATTACAATAGTATAGAGAGATGAATATATATCATTTTAAATACGTAGTTTTCATTGGCTAAAAGGCAGTCACATGTAAGTCATTAGTATGAACTATTGACTTTAGAACGTTTCCTGTCCGGTTCAATCTGGTTTTGCGGTCAATAGTTTTTTTTTGCAGGTCAATAGTCTGAGAATGACGTTACGCTTTTCCATGACGTGACGTCATGCATGTAAACTAGTAAGCAAAAAGTAAGCAAACTAATGGAGTTTATACGATTCAAATATACGATTCTGTTTCAGTAAATAGTCTGAGAATGACGTAACGCCTTCCCATGACGTGACGTCATGTATGTAAACAAGTAAGCAAACAGTAAGCAAACTAATGGAGTCTATACGATTCAATATAGTAAAACAACTATCGACTTCTGTTTCAGTAAATAGTTGAAAACTATTCATCCTCGGGAACGACTATTGACCCTCAGCAGTAAAATATTGACCTCGATTTCGTCTCGATCAATAGTTTACTGCTTCGGGTCAATAGTCACTCCCTTTGATGAGTAGTTTTAACCATTGACCTCAACAGAAGTAGATAGTTGAATATTATAGCATACCTGTCAGGCCTCAAGCATTAGCATTGGGCGTGAGACACATGCCTCTTTGTGTCAAATAACGCTCACACGCGTACATTTTACGTTCTCATGCATTTTGGAAATTTGACATATTTTTGTCTGCGATTTTTATACGCCCGTAGGGACATATTATGACGTAGCGTTGTCTGCCCGTCCGTCTGTCTGTCTGTCTGTCTGTTGTATGTTTGTCTGTCTGTCTCTCAGTCCGTTAACTCTTACCTGACAACTGACTGTGGATATTTAAGGTCTGAAACAATGACACTTTGCACACATCTTCAATAAGATTCAATGAATACATCTTATAAAGGTCCATAACTCTCTGATATATGTTTTAATTATTTCCTTTTGACGGGAGTATATGCCTCGCTTGGCGGTGCTGTCGTTTAATAAAAGTACGTCTAAATTGTATACCAACAATTGTTAAAATTTAGTATAGTTACTTATAATGTACGATCATAGAAACAATGAAAATCAACAGCAGTCTCATGGTGCTTCACCCCTGAACAAGAGACAATCACCCCGTGGGCCACATCTCGCTCTTGACTTCCATTGAGCTTTGACAGATATGTTATACTATATGTATATCGTTAAGAGAATCGTTCATGGGTATCCGGTGAAGATATGGCATTCCAACACGAGGCATAGTGTTGGAATTTCCGTATCTGAACAGGATACCCATGACTGATTCTTTTTCTTGCATACCATTTATATTCTGCGCGTTGACATCGCCAACTAGATCTACTAACGTTTTGCGTGTTTATTTACACAATGGCGTCATGCAACTGTCATTGTTTATATCGGCGCGTGACTTTTATCTCCCCTTCCCCCCACCCCATGCAAAACACGGATCCATGCAAAACACGGATCACCTTATCCGGTATGCAAGAAAAACGAATCTAAAACCCCTGTCACACTAGGGCCGAGTTCTCACGGCGATCCCACGGCGTCCAAGAAAAATGCAGAACGCCGAGGTGCGCGCAGTACGATCGCAAGCATCGCCGCAGCAACGCAGTGGCATCGCCAGTAGACGCATTGGGATCGCATAGAACGCCAAGCGACGGCGCGCACTTTGAGCATGCACAAAACAAACGCCGTCGCTCGGCGTTCTGATAAGAGCGCAGTGGGGTCGCCGTAAGGTCGCCATAGCAGCGCAGTAAGGTCTCCTACAACGCCACAGGAGCTCCGCGGGCGCGCACAGAGGTCGCAGTGCGAACGCTGTGGTTGTCGGTGGCGCTTGCACGGAGATTGTACGGCGTTCTCTGAGATGTCACTGCGTCTCTACCGCGCTTATACGGCGCGTCTACGGCGCTTATACGGAGTGTTATTTATTTTACTGCGCTCTTACAACGACTGTACGGAGCTGTCACGGCGATCATTGCGCTCCCAAGGCGCTTCTACCGCGTCCATCGGCGTTTGCATGACAAAAACGAACAAAATAGTATAAATGAATTATAGGTAGTGCAAACGAACGTCTTCAACACGCCGTCAGCGCAGTGTGAGCGCCGTGAAAGCGCAGTGCACGCAGTGGAAGCGCCGTGAGAGCGCAGACAATCGCCAACAAGAACTCCGTAGGAACGCGATAGAACGCCATGGGAGCTCCGTAGCAACGCCTTGGTCGCTGTGAGGACGCCGTGACATCTCCATCTTCACGAAAAATATCAGATTTTTCTTGCGATCTCACGGCGTTCTGGAACATTAAACAACGCCGTGCCAACGCAGTGGAAACGCGCTATAGTGTGACAGAGGCATAAAAAGCTAGTATGTTTACAAGAGATTTGTTCTTTTTAACGTTAATAAGCATGTATGATCAAGTCATTGTCTTTTATGCCGATTGAGACGTCACACACATGTCACCGCCAACTGCAACACGAATCTGTGCTGCGCCTTATATTTGATTTACACCGATTTATACCTATTAAACTTTAAATTCCTGCGTAAATAATCCTGTGTGCTCAACTCTTGGCTATCGTGCCGATTGAGGTTATACACTGAACATTTATTATGCTAGAATGTCAATATCCGGTAAATAAATTCCACCATCGGTATTTTACTGTATTTTCTATACCTTATTATTTTATCTACCTATTTTGAAATTTCACATTTGACAGGACAGATTGAGCTCTATGATAACGCCTACCTAAATCAGCGTTTGATGTTTGTCTTTAATCTTGTATTGTCGTACCCTAAATGGTTTATTTTTTTGTTGCTCTGGGTTCTTTCAAGTCACTGAGTACTTACTTTGTGGCTTTCTAGGCTTTTGTTTTTATACCCACGTCCGTCAGTTACCGCCTCTCCTCCTAAACCGCCGAACGGAATTCAATCAAACTTAGGGTATGACTTCACCATATGATAACGGCGTGCAAGAGCAACATTATTTTTGGCTCAAACGATTTTATTATTTCGGTCTGCCCGGGAGTCCATGGTGGGGGGAGGGAAGGATTTTTAAGGATTTTTTATTTATTTTTTGATAATTATGTCTCAAATGAAACATTGTGATGATGGTATTACACTGTATACATTTGTTTCCACCTACGTCATCGGTGGCGCCTGCAGGAAGAGGCATCAAATACACTAATAATTCAATTACGGTTACATTTTTCATACTGTTGCACATTAATTGGTATAATACAAGCCCAGTAATCGACGTCATCAGCAGGTGCACGAGATGTTCTTCCGTAACGAAGATTTATCTCGACTCGGTAAGTAAACACACGCATTTCAGCTCTAATTCTCAGTCCATAAAGATATAATGGTGCCTGAAGTATCGCAATCAATGGTAAAAAGACTCGGTTAATATTCACTTCTGCTAATACTTAGAGATTTGAGAGCAGAATCAAAGAAAGTTAAAAATGAAAAAACTCCTCTGAGAATCATCTCGCTAAAATAACTTTCTTTGATTCTGCTCTCAATTCGCTAAATATTAGCAGAAGTGAATATTAACCGAGTCTTTTTACCATTGACTGCGATACTTTAGACGTAATTATATCTTTATGGACAGAATTAGAGCTGTCCCTGGAATTGCACCCTGTCCGTTCTTTCGTCCGTCGTTCCGAATGCTTGTACGGACCATATTTTCAATACTATAACACTTAGAGATACAAAACTTGGTATGTGAATACATCTTGGGATAGCGGTGTGTCGCATACCAAAATAAGGTCATTGTGACCTAGACCTTGACCTGTGACCTTTGTCATAGCAAATACATAGAAAATACTTGTCCGGACCGTATTTTCAATACTATAACACTTAGAGATACCAAACTTGGTACGTGGATACATCTTGGGATAGCGGTGTGTCGCGTACCAACATAAGGTCATTGTCACCTAGACCTTGACCTGTGACTTCTATCATAGAAAATGCTTGTCTGGACCGTATTTTCAATACTATAACACTTAGAGATACCAAACTTGGTATGTGGATACATCTTGGGATAACTGTATGTCGCGTTCCAAAATAAGGTCGTTGTGACCTTGACCTTGACCTGTGACCCCTGTCATAGAAAATGCTTGTCCGGACCGTATTTTCAATACTAAAACACTTAGAGATACCGAACTTGTTATGTGGATACATCTTGGGATAGCGGTGTGTCGCGTTCCAAAATAAGGTCGTTGTGACCTTGACCTTGACCTGTGACCCCTGTCATAGAAAATGCTTGTCCGGACCGTATTTTCAATACTAAAACACTTAGAGATACCGAACTTGTTATGTGGATACATCTTGGGATAGCGGTGTGTCGCGTATCAAAATAAAGTCACTGTGACCTTGACCTTGACCTGTGACCTCTGTCATAGAAAATTCTTGTCTGGACAGAATTTTCAATACTATAACACTTAGAGATACCAAACTTGGATACAAAATGAATACATCTTGGGATAGGGGTGTATCGCGTACCAAAATAAGGTCATTGTAACCTTGACCTTGATCATTGACCTCCATCAAAGGAAATGTCTGGAAAATGCTTGTCTGGGCCGGTGGGGGACTATGGATTGCCCTGCAATTCTTGAAATTCTTGATCCTCTTGTTATATTTACTTTATCTTAATTATATATATATAAATAAAGTCTCTATTTACATATATTTAAAATCTTTCTTTTTTTTGCCATAGCTTTCGACCTAGCGGTCTTCATCAGCGGCGTTTCGGAAACGGAAAAGATAGATTTTGTTATATATATATATAATATATATATATATATATATGCAATATATGTTCGTCTAGAGATACTTCTAGTCGTGTTTTTTTTTTTCATCTAGAGAACCCTGTACACTGTTCCATCGTACGCGTGTTCATTTTGCAGCACGACTCTCATACCGATCGAGACAGAACTAAGCATGAATAATTTACTATCACGGCAAGACTAAAATACAAAGGTGACATGAAGGCAATCTGTTAATGTTAGGAGAGTAGTTATAGTTGGCGTAAAAAGGCGTTATCGGACTCACAAATTGTGATTAAACGTCACACAAGCATGCATTAAACATATTTAGAAAGAGGATTCGTGTCAAAAACATATAACTGCATACGATGAACAGACGATGGCAATAGAAGACGCCCCAAACACATTTATATTTCTTTTGGACTACAAAACATATTAACAATAAACATGTTTTTAAAATGTATTTAATAAAACATTCATTTAGTGGTGTAATCAATGATGTGTTGTAAAACTGTAGATTGCACGTCTAAGTAAACATAAAGCATATATACGGATTGAATTGATTAAGACGTGTGTACTAAGTCTTGCTTAATTTAAAACTAAAACTAAAATTAAATGTCGTTCTAAAATGTCAAAATTAATGACAGATCTCTGTCTAGTCTAAGTAAAAATTGGGTTACCATGTACAATTTGTAGAGGCTCGAATATGTAGACAATGCAAGATTTACAATGTTGAAAGTGAAATTCATATTTTCTCTACTATGATCAATATGTAAACTTGAGAAAAAGTTTTCAAAATAAATCAACTGAATTAAGATTATTTTCAACACATGTTGTTTGTATTATTTAGACGCTTTAAACCCTATAACAAAAGTATCATACAGCAGTTTTACCCTTAACCCGCTATGAATGTATAATGGACTGCCCTTTCTTTAAATTTAGTCCATTCCATTTATGTTATAAAGGGGTGTTTTCGAGAAATGACTGATGAGCAACCGGACATTGTAAACTGTGATCAGCCTGCAAGTTACTCGCTTACTGATCTGGGTTTACAATGGAGGACGGAAAGGCTATTGTAGTCGCCCTTAGCAGGCTAAGGGTTAAATTTAAATGAGAATGCCAATATTATGTGTCGTGCTCTCAAAGGTTTGTTGCTCTGGCTTCTGCCAAGTTATTGAGTACCTTCTTTGTGGCTTTCTAGGCTATTATTGTTTTTGTCGAAATTAATGACAGATCCCTGTTTAGTCTAAGTAAAAATTGGGTTACCATGTAAAATTTGTAGAGGCTCGAATATGTAGACCATGCAAGATTTACAATGTTGAAAGTGAAATTCATATTTTCTCTACTATGATCAATATGTAAACTTGAGAAAAAGTTTTCAAAATAAATCAACTGAATTAAGATTTTCAACACATGTTGTTTGTATTATTTAGACGCTTTAAACCCTATAACAAAAGTATCATACAGCAGTTTTACCCTTAACCCGCTATGAATGTATAATGGACTGTCCTGTCTTTAAATTTAGACCATTCCATTTATGTTACAAAGGGGTGTTTTCGAAATGACTGATGAGCAGCCGGACATTGTAAACTCTATCAGCCTGCAAGTTACTCGCTTACTGATCTGGGTTTACATTGGAGGACGCAAAGGCTATTGTAGTCGCCCTTATCAGGCTAAGGGTTACATTTAAATGAGAATGCCAATATTATGTGTCGTGCTCTCAAAGGTTTGTTGCTCTGGCTTCTGCCAAGTCACTGAGTACCTTCTTGGTGGCTTTCTAGGCTATTATTTTTTTATTTTTTTTTTGTATTTATACTTATATTGCCTATTTATGCTGCCTCGTTGCTTATTTATGATGCCTTGTTCATGGCTGGGATTTCTTTGTTTACACTGTCCATTTTTATTTGGATGACAGTAGGGTATAAGTGTGAGGTTTTAGTGCACCCTAGAACCTGGTTTAAACCCCCAGCGGCCATGTTTTGCCACTGACGGTTCCAAGGCGGTAGCCCCCTTGTCAACCCTTTTGTGTTTCAACTTTTTGATGTCTTATTTGGCCTTTTAATCATCTTTAAAGTTGTTCGTTGTTTCTGTGTGTGTTTGTGGTTGACTGTCGTTCTTGAATGCTACTTTTCCTGTTCGATTTTTTTATATAAGTATTCTTGTATACTTCTGTTGAATGTAAGTTTCATTATGCATCTGAATAATAATACTTTCTTGTATGTTTTCTCCATCTTTTATTGTTTTATTTTGACTGAAAATGAATTGAATTGAATTGGGTTTTAAGGCGTACCAACACATGAAAGTTTATTTGGCGCCTAAACGGAATGAACATGTCAGACTAATCCTCCATTTACATCGAGAGAGAATATGGAGAATGAGCCTAGAACCTTCTCACCTGCAGAACTGTAGAGTTGCTGCAAATTCTACTGTTAACACTCCATTTACGGTGGAGCCACGTTTATTTATTTTCTCCACTGCTTTAGTGATTTGAACGAGATGGCACCTGAAACAATGCAAAGGTCATGATGAAGACCTTTAATGAACATGAACAAAAAATGATAAAATGAACATGAATTTTGGTGGTGGGGAGTGGGGGGGAGGGGAGTGGGGTTCTACCCCTCTGTCTACCCCTCCAACGGAATCTTTAGTGGCCTTATTCGTCGCCCCGGAACCACACGGGGCTTGACTGAAAATGAAAAATGTAAATGACTGAAAATGAAAAATGTATTTGTAGAAAATAAAATAAATATATGTTTCCCACATAACAACCAGCATACTGTGTTTCGAACATACTGCATATATATTATAACGTTGTTTGGAGGTTCACATTTCCATAGTTACCTGCAGGAATTAGTTTGTAATTATTGTTTAAATCAGTTTTAGAATAAGCCTAATAAATAACAATAAATAACAGCACACATTTTTTAACTTTGTAAACGTGTACGAATGTCTAAACCGTCCCAGCCATATTTAAAGATTAAACCATGGTAACCATTAAACCACTAACTTATAATAATAATAATAAAATTGCAATAGAGAGAAAAAAAATCAACATAAGTATTCGTAAAGCTACACACTCTGAATTTATATAACGGTACCATGTCATGAATATTAATTAACGATTCTGGGATGAAGTAACATTCTAATGCTATAAAGGTATTCATCAATAACTCACAACCTTCTTTCTTTATAAAACAAAAACCTAATAGACATCATGCAAAGCAATCGTGAAAAGTCGGCCAATCCCGTCAATCTTTCGGATCACGCCTCGTGTGTATATCGACGCTTCGGTATGTTTAAAATCTTGACATTTTGTTAGCCGGAAGGCAAAGGCAGAGCAAATAGTGCACTGTTGCTTAGCTGGTTCTATGTAAACAATATGGCCGATTGTGAGACCTTAAATTGTTTATTTGGAGCTATGATGAGTTTGTATGTTGATTCTTGGTAACTAGCTAGCGTTTATAGGCATACTCATTCTTTATTCAGAAAATGCTCTGTATGTGCAATGGTGCAGAAATTAATAAACTAATACAGATTATAGAAAAAAAGTTGTCTAAAAGTTTACCATACACAACACACGAGATACAAATAATAAGACTCGGAACCTGTTCTCGTTGATACTTGTACTAAACGGGAATGTGCAAAGTAGTAGAAATAAAATCAACAAAAATAGGTCTCGGTCGTCATCACAAAAACACAACGTTGTACTTAAGAAATAGAACATCGTTTACAGTGAATTATCGTGTAATATATCACGGTTTGGAGTTCAGTTGTAAACAATAATTTCACTCGCTCTTTTTAGTAAACAATAATTTCACGAGCCCGAAGTGGGAGTGAATGTATTGTTTACAGTCAAAAGACAAACCGTGATATGTTACAAGATAATTCACCGTAAACGATGTTCTATTTCTATTCTAATAACCCTAAAATTCGAAGATATAGCACACAACTGAATATTTCGCATTGCCTTGCTTACTCTCCTAACGTTGCAAAAATTACGGTGATAATTATATCGTTGAACATAACGAGATAGTTTAAACTAGGCTATATAGTGCGGGTGTGTTAGAAATACGATATAATGAAGTAGACAACAGAACATAATCCATGTAGTTATCCTTTTGCTGACGTTTCAATTTGTGAACGCTCTGTTCAGGCTAGACAAAATGCCACAATACGCACTCATCCTCAACATATGAAACGCCAAACAATCAGAAAGATCCAAATGTCCAAATGGTTTGTATGGCGTTCACATTGTATCCGCTGTTGTCCATGTCTATATACATCGTCTACATAAATTTATGAGCCAATACTTTGGAAAACTCTGAAATATATAAATATATATATCTGATCGTGTTAACCAATTACAATTAGTTTTCGTCCTATAGGATCTATGGATTAAGCAAATACTTATTTAATAGCTCGAATTAATTCTCTTTGCGATCTACCGAGAAAAACATGTTTATTGTATAGTGTCCTGTTAGGGCCATCTTACCATCGCATCTTACCATCGACCTAGATGTGATGGTCGATGGTAAGATGCGATGATCGATGGCCATCGACAATCGCATCTTACCATCGCATCTTACCATCGACATCGCATCTTGCCATCGACCATCGCATCTTACCATCGACCATCGCATCTTACCATGGTCGATGGTAAGATGCGGTGGTAAGATGACCCTAACTGGACACCGTAGTATTGAAATGATAAATGTGTTAGGGGATACGGGCGCACAACAGAAACAAATAACATAGGGCAATCCTTCAATAACATATATCAAAACTAATATAGATTTAAAATATATTTTGAGAATAAGTTAAACATAACAAACATATTGCTATTATCCACCATGTCCGTTTCCATTGTCATACAGAAGTCATAAATAATATAAAGAACTACTTTCCATTTTGTCTATATCGCCCACTGTTTTCTTGTGCATTTTGTTAGAAACTGGGACCATATGCCGATGTCCATGGAATGGTATGAACAAATCGCACTGGAGGTTCCATGTTCATTGTCATATGCATACCATCTTTGGGATGAATCAACTTTTCGCACTATTGACATTTTAAATATTGAGTTCCGCTCAACGCGAGGCTAGAAGACGTGAACTGTAGCGGGCATTTTTCACCACATACCTAAAGTAAATTCTTTTTTTTTTTAGCTAATAAGCGATTTACTTCTAAGGTACTTCTTGATTGTCTTCCTGGGTATAACCAGTACTAAGCAATGCAGATAAAATGTCTTGCTCAGGGACACAACACATGTGGTTATGGCGGGGATCGAACCCACGACTTTTCGATCGTCCAACGCTCTACCATTACACCACAGCGCTCCACTAATGTGGACCGCCTCTCGTGTGATCCTTGATCTGGCATTTACCTACGAGAGGTGATATAGAGAATATTATGTCAGTGCCTTTTACTATCAAGTTTATTAGGCGAGGCTTAGAAAACGAAGAATGGCGAGGCTCTGCCGAGTCATTCTTCGTTTTCGTGCCGAGCCTAACAAACTTGATAGTAAAAGGCACTGACAATATTCTATTTATCATGTAGATTATCCACATTTTATGTATGCATTTATTTCTAAGAATGTTACCTTATCGAGGACGCCGCCATGTTGTTTTTTTTTTGTTTGTTTTATGACGTCAGGCAACGTTACGTGCATGACGTCAAATAACGTTTCGTACAATACACGCCGAAGGATTCCGCATTGATTTGCTCTATTGGTCAGTGGCTAATAAAGCAAAAATTATTAGAGGTCACCCCTTTATTAAGCAGAAAAGTGCATATCTGCATGATAAACAATTCCAGAACACGTTACTCTAGTAATAATCCTATTGTATCACCTGCTTGTGATTTGAGTTTAATATAATGACGTTCCGTTCATTTCTGTTCTATAGAATTTTTCATTTTGGTATCATGTTTTTTTTTTGTTTTTTTTATGACGTCAGGCAACGTTACGTGCATGACGTCAGATAACGTTACGTACAATAAACGCCGAGGGATTCCGCATTGGTTTGCTTTATTGGTCAACTTGCCTAATAAAGCAAAATGTATTAGGTCACCCCTTTATTAGGCAGAAAAGTGCACATCTGCATGATAAAATCGCATGTTTGTATCTTATTGAACTGTTGTAATATTATTTGTGAATCCCCTTATTTGGATGAAATAAAGATACTACTAGTTATCCACCATTATCTATGATGCGCACACGTGCGACACATTTGGTTTTAATAATAACAAATCAAATTTAAGTTTCCTAACAGTTTTATATAGTGCGTGTAGCATATTTCTCAAATATCGGATGGATGCGATTACGATATACCACTAAAGTTCTCAAAGAATCGGGGGAATATATAACAAGAACAAACAAAGTTCAATGATAAAACATCTTTGTTTACATGAGTAACTTCTATACAACATAATGGAAACTAATTTTAGATCAGACATAGGGGATATCAATGTATTTGACATGTATAAGTTATTCTCAAAATAACTTTTAAACATATTTTAGAGCTATCTTATTAATTTTCTGGTTCGAATCTGGAGACTATCTTCTTTAAAAAGGCGTGTTCCAGGCTCAAGCCTATAAAACGATGACGCAGTGCACACGGCTTAATAACTTTACATCTTATATTTGTAAATAATAGATAAAGTTACAACTCAACTCTGACATATATTAACTGGAGTATTAGACTGAGAATACCTTTACAACGATGTAGATCGGGATAAGTAGATTTAGATCGAAGACCATTGTCTTGAGAATTATTTGGCAGCTATTTAATTGGTATATGTTCAACCTAAGGATAATAAAATATACTAGATGGAAAAAATAGTCCTCGGAGTATAAATAAAATAGACAACGAGACGAACATAAATACTGTAAGAATAAGATATTTATTTTATTACAGTGACAAAAGTTCAATAAATATAGAGATATAATAATGTAACCATTTAGTAAAAATGCGGACATAAGTGTTTTCTGCGAAAACATATTGATCGTTGTCAGTATAAGATAGAACTATCTACATGTGTATGCAATAAATACATAATATAATAACCATACCGTCGAAACTAATCGACCCGTCCCCGTCTGTGTCTGCCTCTTGGATGAGTTCAGCAAACTCCCTTTCCGACATTTTTTCACCAATGGACTTAAGCACACATTTCAGCTCTTTGCAACTAATCTTTCCTGAAATTTAGAGTATATTAGTGTGTTCAGTCAAACTGTAAACAATTTAATTCAGCGAACTGTGAGTCCTTTACCGGTGTAACCACGTATCTAAATAAGGGTCCAAAGAAAAAGGAATGTGCCCGTCATTGACCGAGAGACACAGGCTAATTCTCATAAAGTAACCACAATCTCACGATCCAGTTTCAATCTCACGATCCAGTTTAGTGAGTGGAAAGACCGATACGTATGCGAAAGAATAGGGTAAGGTCAGGGCGACAAGTTCCCCATGAATTTGACAGGAGTGGGTAAAGTATGTTTCGCCCCACCCCCAAATAAGTTGTTGTGTGTTGAACGTTTACTGTCGCGGAACATTAAATTAGTCCATCTACATAGAAAGGTAGTTAGTTTTACAATAACATGTGTGACAAGCAAAAACGCACATAACAAACAAACAACGCATATTAAAATATTTCATTGCCAACCCCGCCCACCCACCCACCCATGCTGGTAGGAGACAAAATCATATTCACAATAACAAAACAATAATCGCGACACATCGTCCATGGCAGTGAATTATACTAGAATCGAAAGATAGATTAAAAGGTTATACATGAAGCCCGGACTCACACAGCAATAACAGTCAAAGTTTAAGTTTGACCTTGACTGTCTGTTGACGCATGGTTTCAATAGTGGTGAACCTTTGTGTTTACACAAACGTTATAGCAGGATACCACATTAGGCCTAACAAAAAAACATGTGTGTTTCCGGTTTCCCGACCGACCCTACTTTTTCACCGCCGACCCTAAATATTTTTAGCGAAAAAAGAAATAAAAAAAAAATTAATAAAAAAAAAATAATATTACAATCAAACAACAAATATTTTTTTATTCAAATGATAATTTTATTAGCCAGAGTAGTTAAACATCTAACCTGGATCCAAACTGTTTGCAAAGGTTATCAAGAAGTTGCCTTAGTACAAAAATGGCATAATATATGCGAACAATATATATAAAACAAATATCTAAAAAAATACTTTTTCCTACCTACCTACCTACCCCAACTTTTTGACAGTGTGAAACCAGAAACACACATATTTATTTTTTTAGGCCTGATGGTAATAACTGACACAGTCTAATTGTGACCTTGACCTTAAGACATTGACGTGGCTGTTGGTCGCATTGTTGGAATGCAATGATACATGAATACGTTATACCCAGATAAGAAATAAAACATATAGCTTTAAAATCTAAGTACTAAGCAAATGCAGATCAAGAGTCTTGCTCGGGTACGCAACACATATGGTCATGGCGGGGTTCGAACCTACGAATTTAGATCCTGGATCCAACGTTCTACCACTAGACTCGCCGAAACCTGTGCAAAAGGGTAAACTACATATATAAATACTGAAAAGCCTAGGAGATACATTGGAAACAACGAACACAAGCAAGAGAGACAATTATCAGGCTCAATTTTATTGAGTGTGTTTATGAGTCAGAGATAATATACTAAACAAAAGAAGTTTAGCACCACTTTTTAGGGACATGATATTAAACATATGAACATTGATATAATAGTTCGAAGATATTAGAGATACTAGTTAATGATGTGATTTTCAAAAACTCGTGTTATTTTATTATTTTCTAAATGACGTATCAGAATTACCTCCCATATATTAAAAATAACATTTCATTATACAAACGTATTGCTTTGAACAAATTTAATTTTTGACATCAAATGACAAGACTTGCCCATTTTGTCATTGTTTAAAAACCGCTGAAATGTGTTCATAAAGGATTATTATTCTCAAACAAAAACATTCCAAAATCGTAATTTTAAAATTACCCCTCTTTTCATTGAAATGAGAACGATTTTCGATAACCTATAAAAGTATGTTCCCATCATATTTGCTTTATTTTTATCACCGACTTTATTGACAAATGACTTTGTAGCATTAGTATTGGTCATATCTATGTCATTTATCATTGACCCCGAACATACACGACTTTGTATCTCGTCTATGGAAACAACATGTATTTTATGTGCTAAATTTATTTTGTTCAGTATATAAGGTGCAACACCTCTCACGTCCCATAGTACCGGCTTAAGCGGTCCTTTACTAATACGGCACACATCCCAAATGATTAGAAGGAAAATTACTCTTAAGCATAGAAGTGTAGGTAGCACTTATAACAAACTGGTTTGTACCGAATTACCAATGAATATTTGTTTTTCATAAACTGACTCATTGTATATGGGAGACCCCTTATGCAGCGCTATGTTTACAATTTTATATTATATGCATACTTTTTTAAGCCGATTTAGTAGGTTTGACAGTGAGTTGTAAGTGCATATATGTATACCATCTCCATTTTGGTCGAACACCTTGAATGCTTCTCTCAATTCTGAATCATCACGAGTCATCTGTTGTCTTGCTTCTTGTGTCTTTGTTGTCATTAAACTAACGAATTCTGCAAAATCTATTTGCCCATTACCTGGTAAAATAAATCGGGTTCATTGTATTTTCCCTCAGATACGGGGTCACAAGCTACAAAACACAAATTATGTGTTTTAAATAGGATGAATAATTTATTTCACAGTGTATTATTTTTGAGAAATCAATTTAACACATTTTACAAATTCAGCCTGCGCTCGTCTTTAAAAGCATGGTAACAACTCGTCCACTCACTATCAGTTTTCTATAAATGCAAGACCCGGTGGAATACAAACAATGCAAGTAAAACGTGGGTTCTGTATGCGCACACCATCATGATAGATGAGAGACTGCAGATATTGACTTCGATTCAGTTAATATCGGGAGTATTAAGACAGCTTAGTTAGATTATTAAGTTGTTCATTGTATTTTACACGATTTTAAACTCCCTTCTGGATATGGCGCTTTGTGAAGCTCGAAAGAAAGGCAACAACATTTAGAAGAACACATCTAAAAGCTGCTTCTATGTAAAGCCATATCAATGGTAATTAACCGCTTGGAATAACCAGTGGCAAAAACGGCAACTGGAGAATTAAAACATGATTTCAAATAACAAAATGTACTGAAATTATTTTGTTCTTGTTTTGAAAAGACGAAGGAAAATGTAATATAAATGTAATAAACGTGCGAGTAGTATTTGGGATGATATGGGAAATTTAACGCATAAATCTTACCGTCGTCATCGACTTCACGTATTATATTTCGTATTTCCGCATCTGGGATATTCTGTCCCTGAATACGAAATGCGTGGGCGAGCTCTGAGGCTGATATTTTGCCGTTTCCATCTCGGTCGAACATCTGGAACGTTTTCTTCAGCTCTGCAGAAGAAAGAAAATAGTACACGTTAAAGTCGCAATCCCGCCAACAACAGCCACATTTTACAACATATGTACACCGTTTCTAAAGCTATTGATAACGATGTATATAAATAGCTTGAAAATCTAAACTCTTTAGACACAATAAAAACGGCTTTAACCAGCCAAACCAAACCTCACAACTGGAACGTCGAATTAAAAGTTTCCAAACTCATAATTCATTTTACGCATATTCAATCACGGGTATTTTAAGAACCATAAACCTATACTTTTAATCTACACATATACATAATTATATGACCTGAACACAAGGATAGAGTTTCGATAAACGGTTTTGTACTGTAATTTTGTCGTTATTTGGCGGGTTAGTTTCTTTAAAATAGTGTCACTGTTCATATCCGAACACAAAAAAAAAAGATCACATTGGGCTAACTGAATATCTTAAGGCTGCATGAAGCATCAAATACCGGTTTGCGACATTTTGAATCGACATTTTTATATACCTAACCAGTTTTTTCAATCAGACACCGATGTTTTTCCTATACATATTATCGGGTTATTCCTGAAACTGTTTCTTTTACTAAGGTGAAACTGTGATAGTTTGATACTTAAATTTTCATTCGCTCTTGAAATTAAATTTTATTAAATATCTCACATAATTGATGAAAATGTTGCAGATAAATAATAAGACATTAACATACGATGTTTGTAAGTTTCACATGGATAGCTTTGAACATCATCAGCGTCATGCAAATTCATAATACGTCCAAGCATAGTATCGTTCCGACTATTGCGTACGTAATGTGTGAGCCATAGAGCAACTAACGTAAAACACTGGCATTCCATTAAAAACAACAATTATGGCACATTGTTATCACAACCTGCTATCACTGTAAAACCAACCAACATGAAAACTGTTTATCTCATCAGTGTCATCACTTTAAAACAAACCAACATTGAATATTAGAATCACCCAACCGATGGTAAACATTGGCATCACTCTAAAACCTACCAACGTGAACATTGGTATCAACCATCGTCATCACTTTAAAACCGACCGATGTTAATTGAATTGAATGTTGTTTAACGGCTCATCAACACAGTATAGGTTATCTAGAGCCGCCCCAGAGAGAGGGGAAGGATACATAGGAATCCGGGAACCGGCCCTACTCTTATTATCGAATAGATTCCTATGGTTCTTTAACGAGCTCGGAGGATAGACCGATACACGGGACCGCCCGGTTTACGTCCCCATCCGACGGACGAGGCTAATGTAAAGTGTCTTGCCCAAGGACACACCGACGGAACTCAGTGGCACCACGGAGGATTGAACCCGGGGCCTCCGGTTACAAATCCGCCGCGCTACCGACTGCGCCACGCCAGCATCACAACATTACTATCACTAGTAAACAAATCAAAGTGAAGCATTGATATAACTCTAAAACCAACCTACTGAACAATAGGCATTAGTCAAAAACCAACTAACACTGAAACATTCAAGCAGCATTCAAGGACGACAGACAACCACAAACACACACAGAAACAAAGAACACATTTAAATATGAATAAAAGGTCAAATAAGACATCACAAACACAAAAGGGTTGACAATAGGGCTACCGCCTTGGAACGGTCAGTGGCAAAATAGGCCGCTGGGGGTTTAAATCAGGTTCTAGGGTGAACCAACCCTCACACTTACTCTACTGTCAACCCCAACCCAATAAAACGGGACAGTGTAAATAAAGAAATCCCCGCCATGAACTATTCTCTAACCAACAAGGCAGCATTAATAGGCAATATAAGTAAAACAAAAAGATGCTCGTGTATATATAAATACAAAAAAACACACCAAAAGCCTAGAAAGTCACAAAGAAGGTACTTAATGACTTACACCAACCAACATTGACACATTGGCAAAAACAAGATGCCCAAGAGGGCCTGTGACGCTCTACTGGCTAAAACGGCTCCTATATCAAGAGTTGTCGTCAGTACTTCTTTTAAAACATTGCAAAAGCAAGAGAGCCAGGGTGGCCTTAGATCGCTCACCTGGGTCAACAAGTCCGCTGTGTCTAGTCTGGCATGGGTATTTTTTAAATTTGTCCCACTTTCTTTTATGAATGAGATTTCATAAAAATGGTTGAGGTTTATATTAACATTCTAAACAAATTTGGTAAAGATAAGATAAGAAATGAAGTAGCTACAGATTCAACAAAGGAAAATACAATATAACATGTTTCAACAAATCAAGGACCATAACTCTGTCATTACTAAAAATCTAGCTGGTTTTCGAACTTCCCCAAGATTTCATTGATATACTGCGATGTGCAAAACTAGACAACATACTGAGGCTTCCTGCCAACTTTCGTAGAAATACAACAAGCCGTTTAGGACTGAGGAGCAGCGCCGACAAGAAATTTAAAGTAAAAATTTCAAAGGGCCGTAACTCCGTCAAAAATCAGTGAACTGGAACAAAAGCGCGATATGCACAACTAGACATCTTACCGAGGCGTTTAGGAGGAGTAGCGCCGACAAGAAATTTAAAGTAAGCATGTCAAGGGGCCGTAACTCCATCAAAAATCAACGAACCGGTAAAAAACGCAATATGCACAAATCATACCAATTATAAGTAATTATAAAAAAATAAATAAAATATATCAAAATAATAAAGGTAAAAAAAAAGGTACAAAAAAAAATAAAAAAATAAAAAAAATAAAAATGATATTTTTTTTTAAATAATTAAAACAATAATAAAAAATAAAAATAAATAAAAACTGTAAGTTTGGTTAAGATTGCTCAAGAGATGTGGCCTGTATCGTGTTAAAAACATGTAAAACTGCTTTTTTTCTAATTCAGGGGCTATAACTCTAGTGTTACTGGTCCGATCTTGCCCATTGTCAAATTTTTGAGATCTTATGGTCATATATAATCTGTGCAAGATTGGTTAATATTGCTCAAGAAATGTGGCATCTATCGTGTAAACAAGATAAAGAAGGGCCATTCCTATGGTTCTTTAACGTGCTCGGAAGATAGACCGATAAACGGGACCGCCCGGTTTACGTCCCCATCCGACGGACGAGGCTAAGGTAAAGTGTCTTGCCCAAGAACACACCGACGGAACTCAGTGGCACCACGGAGGATTGAACCCGGGGCCTCCGGTTGCAAATCCGCCGCGAAACCGACTGCGCCCCGCCAGCCCCTTTCATGAAAAAAAAGAAAAAAAAAAAGAAAAAAAAAAGAAGGGGCTAGAGTGTTCACAAGGCAAAAGTTAACGGACGGACGACGGACAACACATCTGGGTGCACTTTATTGGTATCCCGGTTATATGCCGCGGTGTACCTGTTTAACCCGATTTTCACTCGATTCATTGCGGATGACTGCGCGCGCATCCAATCGGCATATGCCGTATAGCCCTGATAAAATAGCTCCATTTTGGTGTACCGATCACGTGACCGGTTCAGTCCGGCACATCCTGAATAAAGTAAAGTGCACCCATCATCCCAATAGCTCCACTGGCGTTTGGGCAGTAGAGCTAAAAAAAAACAATATACCTGCAACGTACACGTACTGATACATTCATCTCGTGTACTAGACAATACAGTCATATACCATAACAAGAGGCCCACGAGTGACCGAGGACGCTCTACTTATTTTACATACAGAAATGGGCACTTCAACAAAACTGTCTCCGGTATACTATTAAATGTTATTTAATTGTTAATTGTTGTTAATTGTTAATTGTTGTTAATTGTTAATTGTTGACTTAACTTTGTACACTATTAGCTAATTATTTATCAATGTAAAGTTGTATAATGTATTGCATTTGGATAAGGTAACATCAATGTTATTAATTTGCGTAATGTATGGCAGTTAACATATGCTTTAACTACCCATTCCATTTCTTTATAATACAACAACGTATATGTTGTACCTCCCACTAATCGTTCCTACAACTAGCATGACACGCATAAGAAAAGTCCGCCACCATTTTATTGTTATTGCATAAACAAACTAAAACCACTTATTTTGACATATTCAAGGGCCATAGGTCTTTCATTCGGATTGAAAATGCTCACAGTCAAACTCTGATTTAAAATAGAGCGATAATTTTACAACACATACTTTGGTTTTGTATCTCAGTTAAATGGACATACTTGAAACATTATATCCATACATTGGTTGAGGAACGCAATAAGGGGCTGGCGTGGCGCAGTCGGAAGCGCGGTGGATTTGTAACCAGAGTCCCCGGGTTCAATCCTCTGTGGTGTATGGGTAGCCATAACCGTCAAAATGTTGATATTTACGAACCATTCAATGACAGTCCGTATGATGACATACATATTGATTTGATGCGACGTGTAAACTCTGTTCATTTGTTACAAAGTTAATTGATACGGTTCGAAGTGAAATGATACGGTGTAAAATTTCAAACCATACGACTCAAATTGAAATCATTCAGTGCAATGACAAACCATTTGACAAAAAAACGAATGCAATACAATCAAATACAAGTCGGTACGATGAAAACTTAAGTAAGTAAAATGAATCGGGCGACAACAAAGTCGGTGCAATGCAAACGTAATCCGTTCGACAGAAACTGATTTCATTACGTGCAAAGTGAAACGGTGCGACATCTGGCGGCGATATTTGCCACATCACTTGCAGGGTTATTTCCCCTACATAATTACTGACCGTATGATAAATCACAGTACTGAAAGTACTGAGAATGCAATGTTTGATAGGAAAGACTGTATGAATATTTTCAGGATTGCTAGACATTTTCAAATTTTACATAGTTTAAGCCAACTTGGCGATCTTGGGCGACCTACCAAAATCTTAGAGGGTCAATCTATTCCAAATATATTGTGATCAATTGTCATTAAACTGTCGTAACATAATGTCAAGTTGTCGGGTGTCTCATTGTTGCCCACGACAACGTGACATTATGTCGCATTGTCGTCATGTCGCCCATGACAACACGACATTCTTTCAATTGTCGTAATGTCGCCAACGACAACGCGGCATTCTTTCAATTGTCATAATGTCGCATTGTCGCGATGTCGACCTAATAATTTATACTGGATAGTTTTTAAGGTGGTTTTTAAGGTGGCGCCGCCTTCTCCGGGTTATAATAGCGTAAATGAGTCTCCATGCCACTTCCATAGTAAAGTTAAAATGTTGACAACCTATTAAAAACTCAAACCTGACTAGAATTCTGGGAAACTTACTTTATCATGCAAATAAACATGTCTGCTATTAAACATCAACAAGGAAATAGGGGCTTTAATACCTTCTAAGAAACATTTCTACAAAGGGTCAAAGGTCAAATCTATTTTTACCCCTTGCAATTTCATACCCTGTCTACTTTTACTTCTGAAATTGATATCAAAAACTGTCAAAAACATGCTGAGCTCCCTTTTCAAATATCAACATGTCCAGAATACAGTTACAGCCAAAAAATAACAGGAAATTGCACT
This sequence comes from Cyrtodaria siliqua, assembly GCA_037043455.1. Classification (NCBI taxonomy): domain Eukaryota; kingdom Metazoa; phylum Mollusca; class Bivalvia; order Adapedonta; family Hiatellidae; genus Cyrtodaria; species Cyrtodaria siliqua. Next base: position 406,073 of record JAWPHD010000491.1, read on the forward strand.
AAAAAAAGTTTTTAAAGAGAAAAGGATTAGCACTTTAATACAGAACTACTTTCGACTGCACCAGGCGAGCACATCCTGCTGATTTAGTGGAATTAAACCTTCACGTGTTATATTCGTGCCGGTGTTACGTTACAAACTACCGATTATTTAAATGATCAGGTCGACATCACGATATTACAACAATTAAAAGAATGTCGCGTTGTCGTTGGCGACATTACAACTATTGAAAGACATTACGACAATGCGACATAATGTCATGTTGTCGTGGGCGACAATGCGACACCCGACAATTCAACAACAACATTGCGATACGAATTGTATCTGGCCCCAACCGGACACCGTTTGAAACTACACATGGCTGCAGCATTTTAACCTACTTCGTCCAGCTGGGTTCAATTTTCTGTTTTGTTCTGTTTCTTGTTGTTGTTGTTTATTTATCAAAATTATGGTCACTTTTACCCGTGTGTTTACTTATAGTCAATTTCAATTCTTCTTTCCACCAATGTATTTGTATTTTATTTTTTTAAGTAAATACTACAGTAACGTTTCTTTTCAATGTGTGGGACAGACATAGGACATTAGGGAAGTTGAATCAACGGGTAGTGCCTCTTGTTAAGTTATTTGTCCCTGCAGCAGAAGACGTTTTCTAGGTTACGCCACTGAACTTGGACAAGTTCAAAACTAGTTGCATCAGACTAGACACATCAGAGTTATAGCCTTTGATTTTTTAAAAAACTGTTTTCCTGTAGGCCTTAGACTATTCAAGCCAGTAGAGTGATACAGACCCTCTTGTGATCTTGTTCCCGGAAGACTACTTAATACACGCCACTCTGTAAATGACATACTTTTAGACATGGAGGTCATCTTGAGTGACAGTTTGGCCATAAAACACAAATCTGTCTATCCATCAGCAATTTCATAAAATAATATTCTAGTCTAGATTTAAAACATTTTAATGACAATTGATCACAATATATTTGGAATGGATTGACCCTCTAAGATTTTGGTAGGTCGTCCAAGATCGCCAAGTTGGCTAAAACTATGCAAAATTGATGGCAATTTGAAATGTCCAGCAATCGTGCAAATATTCATACAGTCGTTCCTATCAAACCTTGCATTCTCAGTACTTTCAGTACTTTGATTTATCATACGGCCAGTAATTATGTAGGGGAAATAACCCTGCAAGTGATGTGGCAAATGTCGCACCGTTTCAGTCGAACGGATGCGTTTGCATTGCACCGACTTTGTTTTGGCCCGATCATTTTACTTACCACCAGACTAAATGTGTTTGCGTTAAACTGATTCATATTGCATCATGCTGATTTACTTTGTTCTGTATCACTTCACATTTTTCGATGAATCGTTTGAGTTTTTATCGTACCGACTTGTATTTTATCGCATTAGTTTTTTTTGTTAAATGGTTTGTCATTGCACTGAATGATTTCTATTTGAGTCGTATGGTTTCAAATTTTACACCGTATCATTTCACTTCGAACCATATCAATTCACTTTGTAACGAATGAACAGAGATTAAACGTCGCATCGAATCAATATGTACGTCATCAAATGACTTCATGTTGAATTAAATGGCTTGTCAATGAATGGTTTGTAAATATCCACATTTTGACGGTTATGGCTTCCCATAGTATTGCCACTGAGTTTCGTCGGTGTGTTCTTGGGCAAGACACTCGTCCGTCGGATGGGGACGTAAACCGGGCCCGTTAAAGAACCATAGGAATCTATTCTATAATAAGGTTTCCGGATTCTTATGTATCCCTCTCTCTGGGGCGGCTCTAAATAACCTATATCGTGAGCCGTTAAACAATTCAATTTCAATGGAGGAACGCAATGCTCTGCGAACATACAGTTGTTTGCAAACGTTTTACTACTTTTTATATCCCATTTCTACTTCCTTGAACCGTTGACGTTTCCCCTTTCTTCATACCAAACTAAAGCATTGAAAAAATATATTACATTGTGCTACTCATTTGCTGTATTATGTTTTGACAGGCTAAACTATAGTCCCATCACGTGACGTAGGGTTATCGTTCGTGCACTTTCTCAACAACACAGTCAGTCGGAGATGTCAACTGTAGCAACGTTTAAATGACGAACTAGCTAAATTATAGTATGCTCTCCTCGTTCAATTAGTATGTAATCGCTCAAGTTTAAACCTTTTATTCAAACCAAAAGGAGAAATGAGATTCTACGCACAAGCAGGACCGCTGATTATGATATGTAACAGAAGGGAGGTAATTGTGTGTATACTATATTTAATGGGAGGCTACTCTTAACGAGTAGTCCGAATGAGGCTTCCTGTGCGACTCAAACGTTGAAAGGTATGGTAACGTTTTCAAGTGCGCATGAAATTGTTTATTTTAACTTTGTTTGGACTTGTGTATAATCAAGAAACCCACCCTAACCCACCATAATTAGTCCCTTTCTGCCGTTTTCACTTTATATTTACAGCTCTGCTGTTCAAATATATGGTTGCATGGTTACACATCTGGTCGGTTATAGCAGGGAGTAAATATACTTACTCCCTGGTTATAGCAAGACGTCATGACTGGTGGTACAAGATATGAAGACGGATATTTGTATTCGCAGACATTTAAATAGTGCGTGTTTTAGTTTTCACAGGATTTTAAAGATAACTTTAGACCAACTTTTATCAGCAGCGGTTGCCGGGACTGGTTCTGTCGGCTTCCGCTGTCGGGACCGATCTCTCATTACAAAGTAGGTCACTCTTATCAGCATCCGTTGTTGGTAAGGTTGATGGAAATTTGTCTGATTTTTTTTCAAAGTAATGTTGGTGTTCGTCAGGGGGAAAACCTATCACCTCTACTATTTTCGCTATATTTGAATGACCTGTCTGCTTTTATATCCAACTCCTTTGATGGGTTAGGTCATTTCACCGATTTAGTTCATGCAGTTCTTGATACGTCAGGGTTAGAAAATGTTGTCAAATTATATCTGTTGTTGTACGCCGATGATACTGTTATCTTAGCAGAATCACCAGAACAGTTGCAGGCAACTTTGAATGGTATGTTCTGCAAAACTTGGAATTTAGCTGTTAATCCTAGGAAAACGAGAGTTGTAAATAGTTGTCTAAACTGAGTTCGTTTAAAACCTTTCTCTGAAACTTTAACTATATCCGAACAGACAGCACAATACATGTTATCAATATTTTAACATACATCTCATTTCGTTTGTATACGATACAATTCCGTCGCTTGTAACGTTTTTCCACTTAACTGTTTTACGAAAATTATTTGTCGTTCTACTTAAATAATCAACATGTGGCAATCTGAAAACACAAACTAAAGGTCTATGACTTGAAACATTCAAAGAATTGTCATCTAAAATAGTACAACAAACAATCAAGTCTATCATATGATACGATGGCTTAGTTAGGTGACTAAACGTCTTCTGCTTGACATGGTGGACATGTTTGTATAACTCTTGAAAGTGTATTTTTCTATGATTGATCACTTATTTTTTAATTAAAAAAAACCTATTGTGTTTCTTCATTTTTAAATTTAAAAAAAACTATTAACCCCTTTACCCTTTTTAGCTTAAAGGAACGCTGTCCGTAAGTAAGCAGATATTGAGCATAGCCAAATAAGTGGCGTAACCTAGAAAACGTCTGATTTTTATTCAGTGAAATTTATACATGAAAACATGAGTATAGACCCAAATAAGTCTGTCGTTATGTATTCGTGAGTTTGAAAAAAAAGAGTTTTATTTATTGTTTGTAAATAGTGTGGGTCCCACATTATTTACATTTCTGCTAATCACGTGACAGCCATTAGTGCATTATGTTGTCTATTGCGTAATATTACTGGCCCGCTTGGCTCAGTCGGTAGAGCAGTCGACTTAAATTGTGCATTCACTATTATTATCCGTGAGTGTCATTTTAGTTTTGGCTGCGAGTTCAAACTCAAATTGAGGTACTTCTTTTTTTGTACCGCTATTGAATTCTGTTAAACAATCTTGTTTTTATTTAGTAAATATTTAATAATGGTAAGTGGTTTATATTTGTCAACGTAACTATTTCGTGTTTTATAAGCTAAAAGTTACGAACATTGTCCCTTTAAATGATACTTATTAATATGTCATGAATGTTTCATTTTTTTTACTTGAACTTTTACCCATTAATCTTTTACATTTTGGCTCCCATTTGTTTTTATAGAATATATAAAGTATTTATTGATTGACATACTGCTGGCTTCCATTTGTTTTTATAGAATATATAAAGTATTTATTGATTGACATACTGCTGGCTCCCATTTGTTTTTATAGAATATATAAAGTATTTATTGATTGACATACTGCTGGCTCCCATTTGTTTTTATAGAATATATAAAGTATTTATAGATTGATATAATATTGGCTCCCATTTCTTTCTATAGACTATATAAGTATTTATTGATTGACGTAATGTTGGCTCCCATTTCTTTCTACAGAATATAGAGTGATATAATGTTGGCTCCCATTTCTTTCTATAGAATATATAAAGTATATATTGATTGATAAAAGGTTGGCTCCCATTTCTTTCTATAGAATATATAAAGTATTTATAGAATGATATAATGTTGGCTCCCATTTCTTTCTATAGAATATATAAAGTATTTATAGAATGATATAATGTTGGCTCCCATTTATTTCTATAGAATATATAATGTATTTATAGAATGATATAATGTTGGCTCCCATTTCTTTCTATAGAATATATAAAGTATTTATAGAATGATATAATGTTGGCTCCCATTTCTTTCTATAGAATATATAACGTATTTATAGAATGATATAATGCTGGCTCCCATTTCTTTCTATAGAATATATAAAGTATATATAGAATGATATAATGTTGGCTCCCATTTCTTTCTATAGAATATATAAAGTATTTATAGAATGATATAATGTTGGCTCCCATTTCTTTCTATAGAATATATAAAGTATATATTGATTGATAAAAGGTTGGCTCCCATTTCTTTCTATAGAATATATAAAGTATTTATAGAATGATATAATGTTGGCTCCCATTTCTTTCTATAGAATATATAAAGTATTTATAGAATGATATAATGTTGGCTCCCATTTCTTTCTATAGAATATATAAAGTATTTATAGAATGATATAATGTTGGCTCCCATTTCTTTCTATAGAATATATAAAGTATTTATAGAATGATATAATGCTGGCTCCCATTTCTTTCTATAGAATATATAAAGTATATATAGAATGATATAATGTTGGCTCCCATTTCTTTCTATAGAATATATAAAGTATTTATAGAATGATATAATGTTGGCTCCCATTTCTTTCTATAGAATATATAAAGTATTTATAGAATGATATAATGCTGGCTCCCATTTCTTTCTATAGAACATATAAAGTATATATAGAATGATATAATGTTGGCTCCCATTTCTTTCTATAGAATATATAAAGTATATATAGAATGATATAATGTTGGCTCCCATTTCTTTCTATAGAATATATAAAGTATTATAGAATGATATAATGTTGGCTCCCATTTCTTTCTATAGAATATATAAAGTATATATTGATTGATAAAAGGTTGGCTCCCATTTCTTTCTATAGAATATATAAAGTATTTATAGAATGATATAATGTTGGCTCCCATTTCTTTCTACAGAATATATAAAGTACTTATTGATTGATATAATTTTGGCTCCCATTTCTTTCTGTAAAATATATAAAGCAGTTATATAAAATATTGATTGATATAATGTCCCATGATACAGTTACGGTAATGTGTGAGACGGAAAGCAAATGAAGATATTACAGATAGTGACAGTTAATTCCCTTCTATATTTTATCATTTCTTCATCAAAATGGAATAAGTTGCAGACACCCTTGGGATGTTTAATATATCGTTTTACTATTATAAAAAGTGTTTACATATATTACATTCCGCGACTCAGCGGTAATCCTCGGCGGTGCGCTCAGTTTGTGTTTCCCATAAATACGTCACTGTCCGGTGTATCCCATAACGACGTCACAGTCCGGTGTTTCTCAATAACGACCTCACTGTCCGGTGTTACCCATAACGAAGTCACTGTCCGGTGTTTCCCATAACGCCGTCACAGTCCGGTTTTCCCCAATAACGACCTCATTGTCCGGCGTCAGATATACATGCGTTACGTACAATAAACGTCAAAGAATTCCGCATCGATTTACTTTATTGGCCAGTGCCTAATAAAGCAAAATTCATTAGGTCACCGCTTTATTAGGCAGAAAAGTGCATATCTGCATGATAAAAAACTATAACCCACCAACTCTCCCGAGCCGTTAGGCGAAGGGTATATACTTTCCAAACAGGGATTGTGAGGTCATGTGCGCCTCCAAACAGGGATTGTGAGGTCATGTCCGCCTCCAAACAGGGATTGTGAGGTCATGTGCGCCTCCAAACAGGGATTGTGAGGTCATGTCCGCCTCACCACCCACGCCCCCAACCCGACCCCTACCCCACCCCAATAACCCCCAATCCCACCTACCTCACTCACTTTCACGAACCATGGAGTGCGTGGTCCAGTGGTAGAGCGCCGAACTCAGAATCGAGAGGTCGTTTGTTCGATCCTCGCCGCGGCCACGTTATTTATCCTTGAGCAAGATATTTAATCCAGATTGCTTAGTACTGGTTCTACCCAGGAAGACATCGAGAGTGATTAATTTAAATTGCAATAACTTGTTTCGCAATCGATGTAAATTAAATATGTTTAAACTAAACTTTCACGAACCCAAATAACGACTTTGCCACTACATGTATTTCGTTCCTGAAAAGTGTGGTCCTGCATGTAGTCAACATTAAATTCGCCAAATGTGGTAGGGTGCAATTTAAAAACAAAAACTGACAACCAAACAAATAACAACTTCATTATTTTCACATAACATTTTCACATTAACTTTCAATATTTTATGGGCGGAGGGATCGCCTGTTGCACCAACTCCCTGAATCATCGCATGCGCGTAACTGACAACCAGGGTGTTTGTTTCGATTACTAATAAACGATGCACACGCCTCATCTATTCAAAAGAAGAAAAAAGTGTTGAAATACAGACTCACCACGCTGTTATTCGATAGCAGCGCCAAAAGCCATTATATTTTCACGATAACACATCGACGGTTACATACGAGCAATCGTGCTGTATAAAATTGTATTTTCCCATTATTTTGGCATCATAACTGGACGCTCAATTAGATTAGTAGGTATCTGGTTCTTGATACTGTTATTTTGTAGTCATGTGCAGACAAGCATCATAGAAAAGACAATAGCGTATTGGTACTGTGGCAAATTGGACACAGCCAATATGGGCTTTTATTTTATGATAAGCAATGAAATACTGTATTTTATCAGTGAAATAAAAGTGTTATTCCACACTGTGGAATATAGAGTTTTATTTCCACAGTAGCTGCCGGGACTACTTTTGTAATGTACAAACAACACAAATGCACAGTGACACGACTCACAAGATATTCCAACTGTTATACTGTTAAATCCGCTGTTCTTTCTATGACTTTAACGGTTTCAAAAAAGTGACGTCATGTAACGTTTTGTTACGTCATCGTGAACAGGGCGCGTAGCCAGGTGTGTAAATCCGTTTAGTTACTGAAATTGCTTAAATAATTGTTTGTAAAATCATAAAATAAAAAGAAAATTTGTTGTTTTGTCGTGAATAACATATTTTATTTCATCTCGAAGGTAGAAAACTTTTATATTTTCACTCATGCTTCGCATTCGTGAAAATATAAAGTTTTCTGACTTCTCGATGAAATAAAATATGTTATTTACTCTAAAACAACAAATATCCTCTATTTATTATAAAGTGTATTTAATTAAAACCCAAGTTCGCACTTATTTGGTGAACGCGTCGTATTAAAGTCTATAGAAAACAAACAAACACAAAAACTAAAACACTCGATTTTAATCATCCTGCCGCCCATCTATTTAGCATATGCAGTTAATTCAAGATTAAAGAGGCTCTACCAATAACTACGCGGTTTTATTATCCAATAGTAAATACCCAGTATTACTGCACCTTTATGTAAACATCGCTAGTTTATGGGAGTTTTGTTGAAAAAAAACAGCAACAACATGTTTTCTAATATTTTTCTTTGTTTCTCTATTTGGTATTTAATAAAATCTTGAATAAAATACTGTCCTGCCGTTCATTCCATTAAAATTTCACAATGATTAAGGCTTTTTTAACGACCGATTCGGACATGCGCAGTGCGATTCAGTTGAACAACACGACTATTTGCAAGAATTCTGATAGTAAACGAATAGCATCAGAAAGTGTCCATAATCGGCTTTGCTTAAACAAATACGAATGAAATTGCAAAACTCCGATCTTTTCCTTCGACCATTTTCAACAAAACGGGTGCTATATCAGCGGGGAAGCAAATTCGCCATTTTGCGAATTAGGTAGAACCTGTTTTTAGCCAAAAAAGAAAGAAGAAGTAAAAAAAAAGAGTAACAATCTGGGTCCGTATTCATAAAGCTTCTTAGCAATATCTTAACTTAAGTCAAATTTTAAACACCTTTTTCTATCGATTTAAGATGTTTTTTTAATATTGCTAATAAGGTTATGGATAAATAAAATCTACAGCTAAATATTTATTTAAAAATAAATGGTTTGTAGTGTTCCTCAGAGGTTACTTTGAAGTAAGTATGATTTTCCGCTTAAAGCTACACAAACCCAATAAAAGGCGCACTAGAACTGAGCAAATCTAACGGTTATTACGCATGTTGTACTAAGTGATTACTGAATACGTGTGGGTTAAATACATACAGCATGCGCACTACCTAAATTCACTGAATATTAATGAGATATGGCGGTACTGTGTGAGACGCTTCAGGTACTTTGTGAATCGACCAGTCTTATGTCGGGTATAAAAGCGGATTTTAGCAGACGGCATTTTACCACCGAACTGATGAGACCAATCTTCAGTAGAAAGACCTAATAGGAAATACAAGTCATTAGAATTTGAAAAGGCAGCTAAAGATGTACTTGCTCAAACAACCTTATAAGACCATATTGATATATAATCCAAAACAATACCTATAATTAAACATAGCGGCCTTTTAAAAAAGCCCTTTCCAACTATCCCATTGCATCAAAGAAACTATTATATACAAATAATCCTCCATTTTTATGTGTGTGTGTGTGTGTGTGTGTGTGTGTACAGTATATTGACACGAAACACAAGGGAGACATTGTTTATCAAAATTGGAATGTTGGTAGAGGGGCCCAAACCAACGCTCATAACTAATGGTAAAGATGGAGATGTAGTATTTGTTGTGTGAAGTTATGAATGCGTGGTTTACACATATTAGTAGATTATAAATCAACATATTTTTAATAAATTCCTCTTAATTTTATGCATGAATTGAAATATTGAAATTGAAAATAAAATGGATAGAGAGACACAGAGAGACAGAAAAAAGAGAGTCAAAAGAGGGATAAGAAAAGAGAGAAAGAGAGAGAAAGAGAGACAGACATAGAGAGAAAGAGATAGACAGACAAAGAAAGAAAGCGAGAGGAAGGAGGGAGGAAGGGAGGGGGCAAAGAGTGAGAGAAATGGAGAGGGGGTTGGTGAAGGAAGGAGGGGTGGGTGGGTGGAAGGAATTGTGACAGAGAGCGTTTATATATAGTCTTATAGACATATGCGTAATAGCCGGATGACCCCACACCCCAATGTTTCGGGGTGGGTCCCAATATTGATGTTTTCACGATACAAAAAATGCAACACAAAATGTATGAATAGGCAATCTGAACATTAAAAGTCTGATTGATCAGATTTTAAAAGCAAAGAGAATATTTTATTCTTTTCCAGCTGAAAAAAATATATATGAAAGATGTCAGCCTCCGTCTGTATTGTCAGCCTCCGTCTGTATGACAGGGTATGTGTTAACTAAAAACCAAAAGTTTAATTATTACGTTCAAATACTAGTAATTAACTTTTCCTAAGTAATTTTAAATGAAAACAGGCCCGTAACCAGCTGAAATTTAACCGAGGCGTATCCCTTATTTTGGTGTCCGGTGGCATTAACCTCCCTCCCCATCCTGGATTTTGTGTTGCATTTCCCCCACGGTCCTTATATACTAGTATATAGTTGTTTTTATGTAAAGTATGTACATTCCCAAAATTCAGCCAAGGCAACTTCATCTGTGTGTCGCAGTGTAGCTACGGACCTGGAAAAGCAATATGTTGAAAAGCAATGGTTTATATTCACGGTGGACAGAAGTAACGGACCCTGGCTGCTCAAAACCTTGATCCTGGTTGCTCATGTAAAAGACCCTGGAGGGTAAAAACACGTAAACTATTGGACGTACTGTTAAACGATATTTAATATTTCTTTCCAATAAAACACTTTTTAAAAATGATCACACCCACGGAACACTAGATGCATTTGTTTGTCTGAATTCATGAAGAATGGGTTATAAAAACAGTGTTTTAGATGTGAAAGAACCGACTCGTGAAAGTGCGACTAGTTCTAAGAAAATTGTGTTTATTTCAAAAACGGAGACTAATATTGGCATATTGTATGTCTGGAATTATGTATTTTCAGCCGTAACATTCATTGGACGTATTTAATTCATAATAATATCTACCGATTGCCAGAAGAATTAAGTTGTTTGTGCATTGCAAAGTAACGGATCCTGGTTGCTCATGGCACAGGATCATATTTGCTTCTGACACAGGATCCTATCTTTTAGTTGAAAACATACATCTTAAAAAAACGACTAGATATGTTCCCCTGTTCGAAATATCTCTGTTTAATATCAGCAGTGGAAGATAAATCTGCGACATTTTCAATTGGGTTGGGTTTTTGCGGGAGTCAATTTATGGAGAAAAAAAACAATGTGCTGAGATATTTTAAAGATTTTCACATTTAACGAGTTTTCATCCTCCAAACATCGGCGAGGAACTCGTACTCTTCAAAGGGGTTGGCGTGGTCTTGTTGATTCTACGTTGAATTTGACCCGGATGAAGACTTATCGGCGCAAGTCAATTTCTTCTGTGTATTATTGAGTAAAACATGTTCCCTTAGTCTCGTCCGTCGGATTGGTATGTACACCGGTTCTGTATTTCGGAGTCTATCATTAGAACAATTTGCTAATCAAAGGAAAATATATTCGTTAGTAAGATTAGGGCAGCTTCTCGGATTTTTATGTGTCCTTCCTTTCTTTGCGGCGACCGGCTATAAATATTCAATATAATGTCCTGATAAACAGTTAAACAACATTCAGCTAAATGTTATGTGATAACCATTTCAAATCATAAAATCACTCCGATGAGGGTGCTCTCCTCAATATCCGCCAGTGCTTTAACAAACAAAAGTTGCAGCATAATACATAGAGGATCTGACAACTGACAACGAGTGTCAGATCCTTTTTATCACATGGCTCAAAAACGACAAGAAACTACACATTATTGCTTGTGGTGAATCTACATACGGCGGACTGTTAACCTCACAATATCGCAGATTCAGTACTATATCCACGGACTCCACGGACTAAACGGGTGTTCCGGGACATTGCCTAGACGAACGTACTGACACTGCACGTGATTCGGTCGCCTTGTATTACACATGGTTAATATAATGGGGCCTTTACACAGGATGGCGACCTTTGTGCCTCCCGTGTGCGACCATAAAATTTGCCAGGTCGTCGTTGGAGGCTCAAAGGAGTCGGAATGATTGCCTAGGTCGTTCAAAGGTGGTACACAGGAGGTTCAGACATCGCCATGGACGCCATGGTCGCAGTGAATTTTTGAACATGTTCAAAACAGTCGCACAAAGGTCGCCGAGGAGGTTGGTTGCTCAAAGGTGGCTCAAAGGAGGCAGAAGGGAGGCACAAGCATTACCGTGGTTGCAGAATGGAGGCACAGTTGTCGCCCAATTGTCGCCAGGTAATAGATGCGTTCTGCTGCAAATTTTCCCGTCAATCTGGGCGATGCTTCTGCCTCCCTTGTGCCTCCCTTGTGCCTCCTTTGGACGACAAATAGCGTGCATTGAACGATGACTGTGGCGACCGCTGTGCCTCCATTCGGCGACCACGGCAACCCTTGAGCCACCATGGCAATGCTTCTGCCTCCCTTCTGACTCCTTTGAGCTACTGTAGTGCCTCCTCAGCGTGCCTATAAATAGAGGGCTGGTACCTGCAGTGTTTCATTGTGTTTGCAGACGCTGAATGATGTTCATCCTTCTTCTAAGGACAGCAATAGCCATCTGGTTCACCAGCAGTGCTTGGTGACCTTGTAAGTTGGCAGTATGCAAGAGGAGTTGGTTGTTCATCCCAAACTCTTTATCTTCTGGAGATGTTCTCACTTTGGCAGCTAGGATGAAAGTGATGGAAAAGCGCCAAAATCAGGGCATATATATACACAGGCACTCCAGGTTGCCCAGCAGTCGCCAGGGGTCGCCCAAACAATGCTCAAGGGTCGCCTAGGAGGCAGAAGCATGGCTGAATGGTCGTCCAGTGATCGCCGTTAGTTTCCGTTGATGGCACAGAGGAGGCACAGAGGAGGCTCAATGGTTGTCCAAACATTGCTCGGGAGTCGCCTATGTAGCCTATAATCGCGTTGGTTGCCGTAGGTTGCACAGGGGGGAAGCACAGGGGAGGCAGGTAGGTGGCTCAGTGGACGCACAGGTCGTTCGTAGATCGCCATGAAAATGCCCGAAAACTGCATTTTTGGTGGTTCAAGGGAGGCACAAGGATCGCTGGAGCAGTTACATAGAAACAAGATTTTCTGGGTTTAGGCGACCATTGAGCGTCCTGGCCATTTTTTGGTCGCTCAAAGGTGGCACAAAGGTCGCAGCCCTGTGTAAAGGGGCCTTAGGGAAATACGTAATGGGTATATTATACGGAATACAAGCAGTTCCATGTGATAAAACTTTTTCTAGAACTATATGACTTTGCTCATGAAATTGTATGGCTAACAGTGAGTTACAGTTGCCTATAGAAATTCTCTCCCCCCACAAAAACAATAGGCTCGAAATATGTCTTTAACTTGCATATGTGCAATAGTTATTAATAATTAGTTGTATAGATCAAAGCAAACCGTTTGTGTTTGCATACTACTAGTTGTTGATGATATTGTACCGTTAATATATGTAAACTTATGATAGAATACTGAAGAAAACACATGTTTAATATTACGTTTATTTAAATAAATGCAATCAAGTTTAAAAATATAAAAGAAAATACCGGATTAATATATTGAGGTGCTAATGTTAATGCCTGATAAATACTTCAAGATTGCCACTGGGAGGTCAACGTGTACGTGAGAACGTGTGGGTTTTTACGGATGGCGGGTGGTATACAGTGCTGGTTCTACCCAGTAAAAACGGGGTAGTCACCCGCTACCAAAATCGACCGTCATATATGGCTTAAAATGTGCCAAAATGACGTAATACAACCTTTCAAACAAACATCAAGATTGCCGTGTTTTCTCCTTTAATGCTGAAAATCTCTCGGGTGAAAAAAACGTCTTTTCTGAAATTAATGGGAAATTCGACCTACGACGCTGCGCGCAAAGGAAGTTATGTTTCTGTTTCCGAATGTCAATTCCCAGGATAACATGTCACTAACATTAGTTAAAGTACTTTAGTATGAATAATTTAAACTTGTGTGAGTACCGTGTACAACTTAAAGTGCTACACAAAAAACATAATACGCATTTTCTGCATTGTATAAACCAATTGTTCCTGGTGATTCTAACGACAGCCAAACATTCATGTATGTACCACTAACGCCAATGGGGAGCGGAAGGCGTTACACCTTTTTGATTATATATATATATATATATAAAACATTATCTGAGAGTTGTTCTTGACCGAAAAGCAAAGTGTTTACACTCAGCTGACTTCCTTCATCAAACGTCCAAGATACTATACAAACGCACATAAGCATTTATTAAGGCCTGTAGCTACGCTAAGGCACACCGAGTCAGCTGCCTGGGTAGAATTTTGGAAATGTACATACTTTACGTATTTCGATAAATAATCATTTCATGCACTGACACACCTATTTTGCTTAAAACTGAAATCTTGTCAGGGATATACATTAAACGCAGAAAATGGAACGAAGAAATCGCATTTTATTTTAAAAAATCGGAGTGGGGTGGGGTTGGATTTTGATTTTGATTTGATTTAGGAAAGAGCCGTAACTATGTGGGTAGCACTTGTGGCCGACCCAACTGCTTTGTACTTGTACATATATGGCAATAAAATATGTTTAAATCATTAGACAAGCGCGTGAAACGGCGGGCCAAAAATCCTTATGAAGAGCCAAAATACCCATAAGGCGGCCCCGTACTCCATATTAAATCAAGACTTCGTGACATATATTTAGCATTACATTGTAGATATTTGTTCAAATAATCTACCACAAACCAGCCATATCGTGCATCGGCACGTGCATCCAACGACAACTGCGACTGTTGAAACTGGCAGCCAGAATGCTCGCTACCCTGTCAAGATTACCATAGTGCGCGTAGGAGATAGTTAGAGACTATACAAAGACAGACATTAATGAAACTGTGGAATAATGAAAAACAAAAACGATAATCTAATCAAAATATGACGTGAAAAAAATGAGTGACTGGCTCGGAGATATTGAACGGCTGGAGGAAATCCAATCTGAATAACTAAATATGCACTTAGAACTATGTTCTTGACTATAACAAAAACAAGTGGATCAAGGGACAAACGTTCATTTCTTTTTTAGTCTGTCATGCGATAATTTGGAATTGAAAACAGTCATTTTCATATGGAAATTCGAGGATAGTGCTGACCCATGTATCGACGAAAAGACGATCATACTATACTGAACCAAACAGCTAACGCACAGTAGACAATACCTAATATCTCAATAATAACTATCGATAAATCAAAACAAATTTCATTCTGAAATATCTTGTCAATAACTACTGTAAATTTAAAAAAATCATTCAAATAAAAAGAAATCATTCAAATTATCTCCAACGGTATATTAACGTCATAAGTTTAGTTAATCTTGTAAATAAATGAATAAAAATGGATCTAAATAAAGAGACAAAATATATGTCAAAAAAAAATACTCAAGGTTAGATAGGAAGTATTTTTACTTTGCGCAATTTAGATCTATCTAAAATAATACTGTTTTGGTTACACATGTAATAAACAGGTCATTAACTGGGGTAGGTGTGCCTCTTTGTGACATTGGCCCTTAATAGCCCTATGAGGCCCTCGAGCTTAGGCTCTCGGACCTCATATAGCTATCTCGGGCCAATATCACAAAGAAGCAAACCTACCCCAGTTAATAACCTCTAAACATGTGCATTACATATAAAGTACCTACGTACGGGGAACCAGCAGTGTATCATGTGTACAGTACTGGGTTCAACCCAGGAAAGGTGGATGGGTGCCTCCACCACAAACAAATCAACCGTCATAATTATATACCCTTACATGTGTTGAAAATGACGTAAAACACCATACATGCAAACAAACAAAGCCATTAATATAACATGGTTGACTATTCAGCAACTTACCTTTTAATTGCTTGCTTGATATATTCTTACTCTGAAAAAAAAACACACGATATATATTAGTCAAAATACGAGTGACGGTGTTATTTTTACAATTCAGACATTTTCTCATAGTAGGTCTATGCGTAAAACATTTACATTCAAGAAAATCACATTTTCTCCATTTTGAATAATTTACATGTACAATTATTGGGAATAAAATAAGTTTCA
Source organism: Cyrtodaria siliqua (assembly GCA_037043455.1). Classification (NCBI taxonomy): domain Eukaryota; kingdom Metazoa; phylum Mollusca; class Bivalvia; order Adapedonta; family Hiatellidae; genus Cyrtodaria; species Cyrtodaria siliqua. Next base: position 421,848 of record JAWPHD010000491.1, read on the forward strand.
ACCAAGAAAACCACCAAGTCGTTCACATCAAGTCTTTCTGATAATGTACTTCTTTATAATTGCACATATTAAGGTAGCAATGAATAGTTTCTTTTGAGTTTTTCACTTTGTTAACGCAATCTTATAATTGTATAATTGGTAGCAGTGAACAGTTTATCTGTGTTGTAATGCACGCTAACGCAATCTGTGTTGTAATGAACGCTAACGCACACGCATTCCTTACATGTGAACTATTGTATTGCTGTGCTGATGTGTACTTCTATCTAGCATGTTATGCTTGATTCAAAATGTTTGATAGGACGATATGCAACAATTGGTAAGAAAATGTTCTGGTAATAAAAAACGGTCGTGACTACCCAGATATAAAGCTATTTTCTCTCAGCAGCTATTTTACGCTTGCGTAAAACCTTGCTTGTTATATGATGATGTAGTTTCAGTCTTGACACATGCAGGCCACCGAGGCAAACAATAATGTGTCAATTATTGAAAGTAATAAAAAATAGAAACCATGGTGGTAACACATACAAAATACTGCATGTTTTAATCAATAATGCAAACTTTATATATATAAATTTATATACTGAAGCGAAAAAGAAACGCAACTCGGGAATTTCCGCTATATATTGTATATACTGCACACTTAATTCCACATAATATTCCAAAGAAAGTATTTCGGAAAAAAGACTAAAACTTCCTGCAAAGTTTCATTATTGACAAAGTACGTGTTTGGCGCAAACTTAGGACGCACAATTTTGCGAAGTATTTACGTTAAATACAGTACTGACTGGCTCAATATTTCAAAGAGCAACTTGAACATTTATGAATTTCTTGTTACGACGTGTACTGTGATTAAAACGTTTACAACATCACAGTTGTGTCCTTTCTCTAACTAACTGCAACTTTTTTTACAAAGCATCTTGGGATTTCCTTGGAATATATATATGCAATTAAGTGTGCAGTATATACAATATATAGCGGAAATTCCCGTTTCTTTTTCCTTTCAGTATACTACACTCGTGCCGAAGGGAATTAAAGAATAACAAAAATGAATAATGAAAGTTTGAAGGATTAAAACGTGTGTCTGTTCACAGAACAGTCGCCACAGTCATAAATAAATAAGACAATTCACGTTCCACGTCGTCAACTTCTGCAATAGATTGTTTAGACATTAGGTTTATATACTATTAGATTGCCTAAGGGACATTTTCAAAAGAATTCGAACTGCGCAATACAGGTTTTGTGAGTTATAACGTCTGTCTGTTTACACAACAATCGCCACGGTTATAAATAAATAAATAAATTCAAGTCCCAACTGACTGGATGCATCAATCAACTGTTCAGAAATACGAATTTCTTGCATTATGTAATAAGTGATATGTGTCCATATACATAACTTGAGAACAACGGATATACAAATAAACAGCGGTAACCGGGTTGAAACATTTTCTTTGGATAATTTTCAAAATATAATAAACATTTCTTGTAGCTAAAACTGCAGAATCAAACATGCTATACTTCTGCTTTTGCAGAATGGTTAGGTTTTCTTTATTATGACTAAACGTCTAGAATAGTGTCAGTCAAGCTACAGTCAAACTTGACTGTCAAGTCAATCTACAGACATGCTATAGTCAAGCTACAGTCAAACTGAAGTCAATCCACAGTCAATTTGCAGTCAATGTACAGTCAAACTACGGTCAATCTACAGTCAATATACAATCAAGCTACAGTCAAGCTACGATAACGCTACAGTCAATCTACAGTCAATATACAGGCAGGCTACAGTCAATATACATTCAAGCTATAGTCAAGCTACAGTCAATATACAGTCAAGCTATAGTCAATATACAGTCAAGCTATTGTCAATATATAGTCAAGCTACAGTCAATATACAGTCAATCTACAGTCAATACACAGTCAAGCTACAGTCAATATACAGTCAAGCTACAGTCAATATACAGTAAAGCTAAAGTCAATATACAGTCAATATACAGTCAATCTACGGTCAATATACAATCAGTATACAGTGAAGCTACAATCAAGCTGCAGCCTATTACAATAAAGGTACAGTCAATATACAGTCAATCTACAGTCAATATAAGTCAAACTACAGTCAATATACAGTCAAGCTACAGTCAATATACAGTCAAGCTCCAGTCAAGCTACATTCAAGCTACAGTCAAGCTACAGTAAATCTACTGTCAATATACAGTCAAACTACAGTCAAGTTACAGTCAATATATCAGTAAAGCTAGAGTCAATATACAGTCAAGCTACAAAAAAGCTAAAATAAAGCTACAGTCAATATACAGTCAAGCTACAATAAACTACAATAAAGCTACAGTCAAGCTACAGTCGATATATATTCAGGCTACAGTCAATATACAGTCAATCTACAGTCAATCTACAGTCAATCTACAGTCAATACACAGTCAAGCTACAGTCAATATACAATCAAGCTACATTCAATATACAGTCAAGCTACAGTCAATATACACTAAAGCTACAGTCAATATACAGTCAATATACAGTTTTATCTACGGTCAATATACAATCAATATACAGTCAAGCTACAATCAAGCTGCAGCCTACTACAATAAAGCTACATTCAATATACAGTCAAGATACAGTGAATATACAGTCAAGCTATAGTCAATATAAGTCAAACTACAGTCAAAATACCGTCAAGCTACAGTCAATATACACTCAAGCTACAGTCAAGCTACATTCAAGCTACAGTCAATCTACTGTCAATATACAGGCAAACTACAGTCAAGCTACAGTCAATATACAGTAAAGCTACAGTCAATATACAGTCATATACAAAAAAGCTACAATAAAGCTACAGTCAATATATAGCCAAGCTATAGTCAATATAGACTCAAACTACAGTCAATATACAGTCAACCTACAATAAACTACAATAAATCTACAGTCGATATATAGTCAAGCTACAATCAATATACAGTCAAGCTACATTAAAGCTAAAATAAAGCTACAATAAAGCTACAGTCAAGCTACAATCAATATATAGTCAAGCTATAGTCAATATACAGTCAAACTACAGTGAATATATAGTCAAGTTACAGTCAATATACAGTCAAACTACAGTCAATATATAGTCAAGCTACAGGCAATATATATTCAAGTTACAGTCAATTTACAGTCAAACTACAGTCAATATACAGTCAAGCTAAAATAAACTACAATAAATCTACAGACGAGCTACAGTCAATATATTGTCCAGCTACATTCAATATACAGTCAAGCTACAGTCACTATACAGTCAAGCTACAGTCAAGCTACATTCAATCTACAGTCAATATACAGTCTAGCTACAGTCAAAATACAGTCAAACTAACGTCAATCTACTGTCAATATACAGGCAAACTACAGTAAAGCTACAATAAAGCTACAGTCAAAATACAGTCAAACTACAGTCAATATACAGTCAAGCTACAGTCAAGCTTCAATAAAGCTATAGTCAAACTACATTCAATACACTGTCAAGTTCATGTCGATATACAGTCAAGCTTCAGTCAAGCTACAGTCAAGCTACAGTCAATATACAGTCAAGCTTGAGTTAAGCTAAAGTCAAGCTACAGTCAATATACAGTCAAGCTCCAGTCAAGCTATAGTCAAGTTACAGTCAATATACAGTCAATCTTCAGTCGAGCTACGGTCAAGCTACAATAAAGCTACAGTCAATATACAGTCAATATACAGTCAAGCTACAGTCAATATAAGTCAAGCTACAGTCGATATACAGTTAAGCTACATTCAAGCTACAGTCAATCTACTGTCAATAAAGAGTCAAGCTACAGTCAATATAAAGTCAAGCTACAATAAAGCTACAATAAAGCTGCAGTCAAACTACAGACAATATATAGTCAAGCTATAGTCAATATACAGTCAAGCTACAGCCAAACTACATTCAAGCTACAGTCAATCTACAGTCACAATACAGTCAAGCTCCAGTCAATATACAGTCAAGATACAGTCAGTATGCAGTCAAGCTACAGTCAATATGCAGACAAGCTACAGTCAATATACAGTCAAGCTACAGTCAATATATAGTGAAGCTACAATAAAGCTACAGTCAACCTACAGTCAATATACAATCAAGCTACAGTCAAGCTACAATAAAGCTACTGTCAAGCTGCAGTCAATATACAGTCAATCTACTCTCAATATACAGTCAATATACAGTCAATATATAGTCAAGTAAGTTCCCCAGAATTCTAATCAGGTTTGAGTTTTTAACAGGTTGTCAACATTCTAACTTTACTATGGAAGGGGCATGGATACTCATTTACGCGAGTATAACCTATATGTCCGCTATTTTGTGAAATCACTAACTGAATTCTTGAAATCAATAAATTAATTATTGATTATCATTAATTCGAGTTTGCGATATCACAACATGATTTATTGATATCACATCAATGGAATTATTGATTGCTCGATATCACATACTCGATTTTGTGATATCATTAATTCATTTGTTAATATCAAAAAATATTAAAATATTAGTGATATATCATAAATCAAAATATGATATCATTAATTTGACTTAGTGAAACACAGTATATCTCACATTCGATTTTGTGGTATCAGTGTTGATACCAAGAAATAGTAACAAATTAGTAAAATCTATAAATGAAGCATAAGTATGACACAATCGATATATGATATTATGAATTCGATTTTGTAATAAGACAGATACAATGCTAGGGAAATATCATTTATATAATTATGTTACAGTGGTCATATTCTCCGCCATTCTTATTCTTTTAACAGTGTTCAGTCTGGAGTTAGCTACTTAAACCGTTCGATATGTCATATGTGTTATTTTGTTCAGAGTGTGGAAGTTAGTTCTTGTTATTGACTTCGTTTACTGACCTCGTCGTGAACGCTTTTCTGGGTTAAACATGTACATGTACCTTAAAATGTCTATATCCCTTAACCTAAATCACTCACGAGTTAACAATAAGTCTGAGAAACATCACGCAATTAGATCACGCAGTGCGCCAGTGCCCAAAGGACAACTGTTATGTGCTGTTCTCAATGCCAATAATTTGACCATAGACTGACACCGATCAAGACTGCGGTGATCTTACATTGTTTTGATATCTTTCCGTTAAATCCGATTGATATTTTTATGGCGTTTTCCGGGTCAAACACGTGTTTTATGGTTTAGAATCCATTCTGGCTTTTAGTAATGCCAGTTTTATAGGTCATTAAATACAAAGCCAGAACGGATCCTGACTTGTCGAAACTACTAAGCGTAATATAGGAATATGAATCACTAAGAGTAACATAGGAATATGCATCACTAAGAGTAACATAGGAATATGCATCACTAAGAGTAACATAAGTAACATAGGAATATGCATCACTTAGAGTAACATAAGTAACATAGGAATATGCATCACTAAGAGTAACACAGGAATATGCATCACTAAGAGTAACATAGGAATATGCATCACTAAGAGTAACATAGGAATATGCATCACTAAGAGTAACATAGGAATATGCATCACTTAGAGTAACATAAGTAACATAGGAATATGCATCACTAAGAGTAACATAGGAATATGTTATGTGTGTTGTCTGTTTAAATTACGCAACAACTAGATTTAATGATGCATCACTGAGAGTCTTTGCCCCGTGACACAGAAGTAGGGTAGGACATTTTGAATAACTTGAAATTGGCTCAACAAAAATGCAAGGATTAACCGATTTATTGACAATAAAGACAGATGCAAAGTAACACAATCGCGCATAAAAAAAGTAATGCGTCATTTTAATTCAAAGAATAATTATTATTCTTATAATTAAAATTACGCGTTCATTTATACACAAAAAAAGAAATATCCACACCAGTGTTCGCAGTTATAAAGCAATGAACGTATTATGGAGCTGTTTCCGGCCTTTGGTATTTGGGGGTGGAGACATTTTTTTATAGGTAACTGTAAATCACTGTTAGACATACAACGGCATGAGAAAATGGTGGTATATATTTTTGTTCCACTTGATGAGATACAGATTTTGTATGAAACCGAAATATTAAACCATAAAAGTTTGGTGTGTTTTTATTCTAAAAAATATTGATTTACCGACAAAGTTTTGTATTTAGTACAGCTTACTTGTTAATTTTATGTTTTTTCTTCATAAAAGTAACGTTTGAATTTTGTCTTTTTTCTTCATAAAAGTAAGGTTTGAAGTATTATATACTGTTATACCCTAGATAATGTCCTATATACCAACGCTTTTCACAGGAAAAACTTTACTCGGGGCTCAGTTTATATACCTGAGCTAATCTGTCATGCAGGTGTTATACCACTATTGTTTGGGGCGCTTGTTTCAGCCAAAGGTTTTTTGGACTTTTAAGATAAAATTAATCTACTACCTATATAAGTTATATATCAGTGGAACAGACATTTTTAGTGGTAAATAAAAATACCTTACTTTTCAAAATCGGTTGAGAAATAAAAATTTCATGTGCGAAAGTTGATTTTGATGGGTCATTTTCAATGCAAAAATCTGCTGCATGAAAAATTCGAAAAATATATTTTTTTAGATTTTTTGTTCAAAAATACTTTTAAATTGTTGGATATTACTACATTAAAACACCCTGAAAGTTTTATAACAAAATATCAAGTTTTACTGAAGTTATTTGACATTTTGTAATTTTATGCTGTCCCACCAACAAGGAATTTACATAGGAAAAGCCCCATCAAAAAATCATTTTGGCTGTAAAATATTTATTTCTCAATTGATTTTCAAAAGTAAAGCAGTTTTATTTACCACTAAAAATGCCAGTTCTAATGATATATGACTGATGTACGTATTATTTAAATTGCTCGAGTTACTGCAGAAAAACCTTTGGCTGTAACAAGCGCCCCAAACAATAATTATTTTCCCATAGACACCAATGTTAAAGTGTCGAATATTAATGATTTGCTGCAAATTCAACTCAAGTATGGATAATGCAGCAGTGAATGTTCATATAGAAAACTAATTTTCCACTTGAAAAATCACCAGAAAAGGTGGGGTCACAAGACATGTAAGAATGTTTTTGTTTGTTTACTAGACAGGTCCAGGGTACAGCTGTTTTCATTGATTGACTGTTTTCATTGCTCACAAAGTGTAAGCATAGAAACGAAATTTCGAAAATGTTCATCAGTGATATAGTAAAACTTATTAATACGCTTCTTAGACATACAACCACAAAATCGAATAGAAATGGGCATTTTTTCCCTACTTATAATGCCCATTTTCATCAAAAAAGGAGGGGTTACTTTTTATTATAGGAACTACATTCGACTACACCTCGGAGGCTTACATGTAATTAGTGGTGGTAAACCTGCAGCATGTGTCTGTTCAATGATCATTTAGCGTTGAAAATTAGGTCATTAACGTTTTAAATCTCCAACTGCCATATAAAGGCCAGAAGATGGCGCTGGGGGCAGGTTTCTGTATAAATTATGCATGTTTCACATCAGAGGTCCCTTTTTCAAAATTTTGAATAAAATAAATTATGAAAAGTTGCACAAATGCACAGTAATTTAAACATGTTAAATCAATTGGTGTAATTAATTTTTTAAACAATCATTTGCAAAGTATAGTTTCAAAAAATAATTTAAACCAACTGTCAAATAATTTGAATTTGCCGGGAGGAGCATATGACACTTGCTAACATTTCCAACGCGGCTGTGTTTATCAACAAGCGTGCTGCAGCAGAATCTCCACGCAGAGTTATCGTTTCTTTCACTCACATATCTCTCTGCTAACTACTAAATTACAAGATTTTGGTCAAACCTGTTAAATTGGAATATGTTTGCCTGAAACTTATTTATTTCTTGTGTAAATATAATGTTCAGAATATCTGCAGATTAGATGTTGCAAGATTTGAAATAATGCACGAAAACAATTTAGTTATAATCGGGACTATTTTACTACAAAACTAATGCGTACTTAGGTCTCCTCAATCGATACGCATATGTAAACCTTTCAAACCGAAGCTCGATAGTAGAAAATTACTAAAAAAAAATAACTGAATTAAATAAAAATTGAAATTATTTAATATAGCTCTATATTTTATCCTTGGAGATCACGCAAAAGGATTTATTATAAACATCGTCATAACTTTTTTGAATAATCACGTGACCTAACCGTTCGCCCTACTTCTTTTGATGTTGACAGAGTCAAATGAGGAACGAGTGTACTCTGGGTAGAGATTGGGTCTACTTTGTATCATCATCATAAAGCGGATTGTCAATAGACCTTTAAAAAGGCACCAAATCTTGCTTTTGTGTGGTTATAACTGTATAGGAAAAGTTTCAATGTTCATTTGTGAAATATTATTGTGATTCAATTCAAATATATATAGAGTCGTCTGCTTCAGCATGTGTAGGACAATGTTTACATCAGCTATTTTGGTTAACAGACAGGCTGTGTGCAGCAGTGGTAACTACCGCGGCAGTAAATTTTGGGGGTTTAAGCGCGTTTGATGCCTGTATTTGGAGCGGTTTTCACCAAATCAATTTTGTTTAATACAATGATTTTTGTTTTGCTTCAAAGCTGCGTAATGATAAATATCTAATTATTTTTTGGTTGTGTTGAAAGTTCTGCTGTACATAGCCTACAGCATAATTAACAGGTCAAATTGTAGTATTTTTAATCTTGGTTTACAAGAAGGGTAAGGACACACACAATAATATACATTTGTCAACGCTTGGTTTGCCTTGATGCTAATAAAAATAAACTGACCTCAAGATTACCGTGTGTCCCTTGTAAATATGAGTGTCTGGCTTACAAGATGACCGGCGTTAGTACAATCAAAACATGGCAATTCTAAAGAATATCTAATCCGAATCAGACGTTATACACTCCTTGCAACGAATCAAGGACAAAACATATAGATTATTCGCACACTTATTCAATAATTAAGACTCTCTGTTACGTTCATGTATGCCAAGCGAACACGCTACGGCATCACCATTAAAGACAGCGTCCACATGTTAAACAGCAAGGCAGTACATGCCTCCTAAATACATATGTATATACACCGTGACATTCTCAACCCCGAATTTTGTAAATGTTCAACGAGTTTCTGGAGTCGCAGAGATCATTTGTGAAATGATACTCGGGCATTATATATGCACATGCAGGTTATTTATGTTGAGTGCCAATTAATGTAACAGGATAGAGCAGTTCCTACTTTATTCACCCACCCATGCCAGGAACCGAACCCGGGACCTCTCACATGCGAATCGAGTACGTTACCGCATTTCCATCCAAGCTAGCTTACACTGTAATCGTCTCCCATATACATGTGTATACACACCGCGGCGTTCATAATATTGTAAATTACATATTTTCACCCTGTTATGTCAACATAAAGTTTTTTAATATGTGTAGATAACTGTGTTGTTAATGTAATGTAAAATATGCGATATATGTTTTCATCTAACTATATAATTACGGTTTAGTTTCAGATGACTTTCGTTTCTAAACCAACTATAGTGACCTTTCAAGCTTTCAAGAGGACTAAACATATATAACCAAAAGAACTTATCATTTCATGCCTCTCCTACATTTAACACGTTTTACAATTTATTGCTACTTTTGAAGTTATGTTTGGTAATCCGATTTCAAGTCTTCAATATTCTTAGACTCTTTCATACACATAATACAAACGGTAGGTCACCATTTGTTGATTCCATATGAAGTTTATGATAGACCTTAACCATGACGGACTTTATGGTTAGAACGAGGTTTGATGCACACTAGAACCCGACTTCAGGTTGCTGTATCCTAAATATAGGTGGAGTGCGTGGTCCAGGGGTAGAGCGCCGAACTCCTGATCGAGAGGTCGTGGGTTCGATCCTCCGTCGCGGCCACGTTATTTATCCTTGCACAAGATAATTAATCCACATTGCTTAGTACTGGTTCTACCCAGGAAGCCATCAAGAGTGATTAATCTAAGTTGCAAGAACTTGTTTCGCAATCGATGTAAAATAAATATGTTTAAACATAAACAACATAAACAACGTATCCTAAATATAGCATGGGATTGGCCACGCCCCTTTCCAGGAGTGACATGAGCCAGAATTAAGTGAAAGGTCACACAAATTAAAACATGCTAGATAAAAGTTTCAAAATATATTTTCAGAGTTGTTTAACATTTATTAAAATGAGAACATTTATTTTTACAAATAAGTTTTTTAAACATGAAATTGTGAGATTACCCCTAAAAAAACTGCGGTTTTGTATGTAAACAAATATGGCGGCCCCCATGGAAAGTTCTGTAGGGGAAACATGCTGAATTTTAACTTTTAGCACATTTGACTTGGACTTACTTTGAAAATAAGACACATCTTTTTGAATTTTTATTTTTATTTTTATTTTTTATCTTCGGAAAAGCTTGCATTGTGGCATATGGGAAAGCAATTAGTGTACCGCAACCTTCAAACCTCCCAGACAATTAGTGTACCGCAACCTTCAAACCTCCCAGATGCCCTTTTGCCACTGACTGTTCCAATAAGATAACCCTGTTGTCAACTCGTTCATGTTCGTGGTGTCGCATAATTTTCTTCTATTTTGTTCCCTTTGTAATTGTTGATTGTTTCGTCTGCGTGTTTTAGGCGGGCTGCGTGTCTGCAAATATACATTTCCGGTTCCACGTTTATATCTACATTTCTTAAACTTTCTTGCATACCCAGATAAGGTTATCCACGTTTTACAAACATATCTTTCACATGGGGTGGAGGGTGAGGGGGTGTGGGGTGGGCTGGGGTGAGATAAACAATAATGCTGATATCAACAATGACATTTGCATGCCGTCATTTTGTAAATAAACATGCAAAACGTTGTCGACGTCAATGCGCAGAATGTAAATAAAATGTGAAAAAACGAATTATGGGCATTAAGTTCTGGTAGCGAAAGTCCAACCCTCGGTATAACTGTTTTTACTGTCGGAAAAGCCTCGGTTCCGATAAAAACAATTATTGCATACGCGTTTATTTTCAATGTAATAGGAAACGTAAATATTCGCCCATAGGTCAAAGAAAATATGTCGCGTGATGTAAACAATGTTGATTTCATTGTGAAAATTCCCACGATTTAATGACAATATATTTCAAATAAATATGTTTGATGAACATTAAATGTTAAAACCTACGGTTTTATGCTTATTATTCTTTTATATATTAAAAATGCGTATGCAATAAAAAGGTTATTAGATTTGTATTGGGATATATGCACTCGTTCTTCTGCGTATACATATTGCGCTCCTAAAGCTCCTAAAGCGCAATATAGTTACGCGGAAGAACTCGTTCATATATCGAAATACAAATATAATAACCTATAATTATACCTTGTGTTGAATTCTCGATCTTCACCGATACCCATAAAAGATTCCTATGATGTCGTCTAGCTGAGGATTACGCTTACGTTCCGAAACTTGGTCATTGGGATGAAGCTGACTGGAGTGTAAACTGAAACTATGTTTTTAATTAGTTAAGACGCAGGGTGGGGTGGGTGGGTGGGGGAAGGTGTTGGTAACCGATGATTTACTAACAAATATGCTCATGCAAATTAATACATATTGTTATAGTGATTTATGTTTTGTTTCTAATGTACTTATTCGAATACTGTGGCATTAGTCAAGGTGTGTAGCTTATTAACACAATGACGCCATGCGACTGTTGACACTGTTGACTTCATTAATTCGAAAAATTGAAAAATTGCCTACGCATTTATGTGTGTCTGTGTAGTTCTAAAGATTGAAGTCCTTCCGCCTTTCCACCAGTAGGACGTCCTAAAGGTATAGGTACAATAGAGTCTGGACTGTGACCTAACATTTACTACCGATGATCTCTTTTTATAGGTAGCAATGTATTATGGATTATAATTACTACTTAAAAACATAATCTTCAATAAATCTTCTATAAATCTTCCATAAAGGGAAGTTGTATTAAAACTTCAAACTTCAAGATTAGGATCCGATCCCAATGTACCTATGACGGGGAAACCAAGGGGTCGTATTTATGTATAAATAATTGTCATAGAAAAGAAAAACAAATCAGGTAATTGTCATATACATGTGCAGTCCTATACATGTGCAGCATGTATTACAACTGAAAATGATAGATACAAGCATTTCAATATGAAAAATGTATAAGGCAGTCATGTAAATAAAAGCATAGTTAACGGTTAAACTTTAAAAACAGGAGATTTGTCAGTCTTTTTCTTCAAAACAGGATTAAATGAAGAAAAAATAAATAAAAAAAGATAAAGAAAAATAATGTATCCAAACAGTAGCAATTCGAGAAAGCAAATAACTATTATGAATAATGGATGAGTCTGTCATATTCCCGATCTTTGTTGCAAGTAGTTAGTGTCTACAGAGAATTCAAACTGAGTGTTAATTTCGAGGTTTCTTACAAATGACGTGAAGCTTAGCATTTTCGAAAGATACTTAATTGTATTGGTGTAGGCGCGATTCTTACGATTTGTAAGATTATATAAAGTGTCGCTATTTTGGCAAAATTGTGATATGAATTCGAAACCACTAATGATGTTCCCCATAGACACCAATGTTAAAGTATCATATATTAATGATTTGCTGCAAATTCAAGTATGAATAATGCAGCAGTGTAATTTTCATATAGAAATCTAATTTTCCACTTGAAAAATCACCAGAAAAGTTGGGGTCACAAGACATGTAAGAACGCTCTTGTTTGTTTACTAAACAGATCAAGGGTACAGCTGTTTTCAGTGACGGTTGCTCACAAAGTGTAAGCATAGAGTCGACATTTCGAAAATGTTCATCAGTGATCCAGTAAAACCTATTAATACGCTTCTTATACATAAAACCACAAAATCGAACAAAAATGGGCAGGTTTCCCCTATTTATAATGCCCATTTCCATCAAAAAAAGAGGGATTACTTTTTATTATAGGAATACATTTGACTACACCTCGGAGTTTTACATGTAATTAGTGGTGGTAAACCTTGTCATATACCAGACACACTAATCAGTTAGAGGAGTAATAGCTTTTTAGACATTTTAGTTAAATTCTCAGTAAATAAATAATTTCTTCAAATATCATTCTCAGACTATCAGACATAGCCATAGCTGCATTTAAACACCTGGGGTATTTGAAATGTGTGATTTCGGAAAAAATAAAAAAAATATGGCGTCACATTACGGTTGTTTAAGATAGAAGTATGGCACATAAATGATGTGTCCCCTGAAAGCTATTAATACGTGGGGCTGCTGATTGAGTATAGAACAATCGATAGAAACGCCGCTTATTTTTTGATATTTGTTATGTATTTATGTTATACACGTTCTATACACTCGACTGCCGGTCTCTTGTATCGGAGCTTTTCAACCGTTTACATTAAATACGGATTTTTTTTAAATCCCTATGTATCATTCCTCTCTCGTTGCGGCGACTCAAAGCAAAATGCCGAGTGTTATGTATACTATACCTCTCGTAATTGTGTAATATGTAGCCTTCAACTGGTGCGTCCATCATGTCGTTTGGAGATCGCTGAGCCCGATTCTAATATTTAGATATCGCTGATACATTTTCTTTTTTTTTTCTTACTGAAATTTCGATTCGGTGGTTCCACTACTCCGGCCGATAAAGGCTCTGTGTATTGTTTAACCACCCATAGGATATGTTGTCTGCTTTTTAATTTAGTCTTTTGACTGTTACTTGTGATGCGTAGGCTTCATAACCGCTGCTCCCAACTAAATTCCACTTTGTTTATTTCGCTCTTCGGGGCATATACTTTTATTACATACTGGGACCATATGCCGCTGGACATGGAATACTCGCAGTAAATATGGTATGTCCACCGCCATATGCAAGGCCATCTTCGGGATGGTTAACATTTTGTACCATTGATTTTATGAATATTGATTTCTGCTCAACCCCGGGCTAGGGGCGTGAACGGTAGCAAGCATATTTCACTACCGTTCATGAACAGTCTCAATCAAACCGAGGCTGCAATATTTCGTATTTGTCGTGTTCGGCCGTTTCCAAAGGTCCACTATCATACTCTTTTACTAATACAAAAAGGCAACTTAGAATTAAACGTTATATTATATTCGCCCTGAAATAAATACTGGTATATTATTATTATGTGTATACATTTATTTGTTTATTCAAATGAAAACAAATACTCTAATCAATAAATACTGAAAAGAGAATCCCTTGGCATTCAACGAACACAAACAAACGAGAAAAAATATCAGATTCGGTATACCTGAACAATAATTATGCAGCTTTAATGATTACACCTCAGAAAATAGTTCAAAACACAGTTTATACTGAAATCAACTTCTTCGTTTGTGCATAATAGACGGCGGAAAACAGTTCAACAATCATGTTATACTGAAATCAGACTTCTTTGTTTGCACATAAGCAATCAGTATATTATTACAAACAAACGATTAGGAATTTGTTTTAATGACGGACGTGGGTGAAGTAATCTATGCATATCTGATATCATGAATTATGTAAACCGAACGGATTAAACTACTGCTAACGCTTGGTTATTTACAGCCTCCATGTGGGAACGTTTTTTGTTTGAATGATGTTTTACGTCATTTAAGCATATTTTAGGCTACTTATGACGCAATCGTGAACGCTCGGCCAATCCCGTCAATCGTGAACGCTCGGCCACTCCCGTCAATCGTGAACGCTCGGCCAATCCCGTCATTCCTCGGGATCCCGCCTCGTGTGTATCACGGCGCTTCGGTATGTTCAAAATCTTTACATTCTGTTAGCCGGAAGGCAACGGCACAGAAATTAGTGCATTGTTGCTAAGCTGTTGCTACATAAACATTATGGCCGCTTGCCACACGTGTTGATGTATGATTTGCGTTGCATGTTTGTTATTTACAATACAGATGAAGGTTTTATCACTGCTTTCACGTTAATAAACTATAGATGGAGCAATCGGCTAAATGACATTGCAAAATGTTGAAGATAACTTTGATTTTTGAATGCAAATTCGTTTTGGCGGGAATCTGACGCGCGTCACGCTAGTATGACGTAACCAATATGGAAACCTGCGTATTACATTCGAGTCATGCTGCGAAGCAGTGTACGAGATGTTGCGAATACTTATGACGGTCGATTTTTAGAAATAGCGTCTCCGTGACCGAGTGGTTAACGACGTTGCGTTGTAACAACCTTCTCGCCTCTCACCGCTGCGGGTTTGAATCCCAATGGGAGCTCGACTTGTAAGTGAGGAAGTGCC
Source organism: Cyrtodaria siliqua (assembly GCA_037043455.1). Lineage (NCBI taxonomy): Eukaryota > Metazoa > Mollusca > Bivalvia > Adapedonta > Hiatellidae > Cyrtodaria > Cyrtodaria siliqua. The sequence goes on from JAWPHD010000491.1 coordinate 437,133, forward strand.
GATTCTTACGGATGGTGGGAGGTGTATAGTACTGGTTTTACCTAGGAAAGGTGGATGGTCTGCCTCCATCACAAAAAAGAAAGTCAATAGACCGTCATAATTTTATATAACCTGACATGTGCTGAAAATGACGTAAAACATCCTATAAACGATCTATTTTAGAAGTGGATGCAGACCACCAACTTTTTCCGCGATAGAACCAGTATTAGTGTATGTTCCCCTTTCACTTCCCCCACGTCCGTAATAATCGACACGATGATTGGGGTGGGTGGGTATGTGTGGGACTTGGGGTTAAACGTCGCTTTTAACAATCGTTCAGTCCTATCATGCACTTATCAATGTTTTTACCGACCTGGTGGGGGTGGGAGGCGGGCAAATGAGCGAAATGAGAAATTGTACAAATGTACAAATTAATTGTTTAATTTCCCATCCTGTGGGGCAAACATTGTATAATTCCGAATGAGGTTGGAGTTTATATCAAAATAAAATATCCCAGTGTTGGTATGGGATCTTTATAATTCCATACCCCGGATAATTACTTTCTCTCTACTCGACGGGATGTGCTCGCAGCCCCACCCTCTCCCCCTCCGGTGGGGGTGGGGACCTCCTGTGGGGATGGGGAACATTAATAGGTTATCACGACGGTGTCTGTTTGTAGCAGTAAGCTCAATGCTCAAGGTTATAGTGCTACCCCTTGGAATATCACGCCGTACCCCGCCCAGTCACATTATACTAACACCAGGCCTACCAGCCATAGATATACCCTTTATATGCTGAACATCAAGTAAAGAAGCTACTATGACCATTTTATGAAATCTTTGGTATGCCCCAGTCGGAATTGAACCACGACCTCCGCATGTGAGGCGGGCGCTCTACTCACAGGCCAAGCCGTGGACATTTTGATATTCTAAAATGTGGTTCCATGTTTAATTTCGGAGAAATGAACCAATACAACTAGTAAAAGTATCAGTATATATATCCAACAAAATAATTCTTTCCACTCTCTCCTTCCCTAACACTATGCAAAGCTACCGAAACCATATTAAAACAACATGCTTACTTGTGGGTTCTGACTTATTAATGACTTACACGTATATGTTCAGTGATAACAGGTTTTTAGAGTAAAGTGCGCCCTAAAGCTATACATTATACATGTACCCATTACTGATTCAGGGATGAAGTAGTAGATGTACGATGTAATGCCCCGGTCACATGAAGCTCCCGGGCAGTTTACGGGGCCCTAAGGGCCAAAACCCTGAGAACCCGTGGGTAATCGCACGGCATGCCGTGCGGGCCCGCACGATTTTCCGAAGATTTTTGGACCCGTAGGGTCGCCGTATAGCCCGTGGCTGAAAGTTGAACATGCACAACTTTCAGACACGGGCTTTCTACGATTTAGGACCCGTAGAAGGCCCTTAGACAGTCGTGTGGGGCCGTGCGGGGCCGTACGGGTGCCCGTACGAGTCCCTTACGGGCCCGCAGGTCTGTTGGGTCCTATCGGCCCCGTACGGGCTCTCACAGGCCCGTACGTCCTTTAAAAAATCGTACAGGCCCCATGCGGGCCCCGTACGGGGCTTCGAAACCCGTACGGGTCCCGCACGGGCAGTCACGACTGGTTACGTCCGGTTTGCGTACGGTTCCCGCAAGTGCACCTTACGGAACCCGTAGGGTACACGTAAGGGTTCTTGCGATCCCGTGGCCAAAAAATCGTAAGAAGACGCAGATAACCCGTAGACTGCCCGTATGCATGTGACCACAACATCGCAGAAGGGTGATTTCGTACGGTCTTCCCACGGGCCACAGGCCCGTACGCACCCCCCCCCCCCCCCCCCCCCACCCCCTATTGATTTATGAGATATAGTGAAAACAAATATTTTGGCACACGTAACTAAGGCTTTTTCATGGACAATTCATACGATTCACGAACGGCCAAAAAAATGAAGTAGTTAAAATTTAACAAAGCAACATAACAAAGTTTAAAATATCAAGCGTCATAACTCTGGCGATACTAATCCGATCTAGCTGGTTTTCGAAAATGTCCGAGCTTGCAGTGATATCTTTTCTCCAGGTTCATTGAAAAAACATATGAAACACTGCGCGACAAGTTTAAGGGAGAGGGGTGGGGATGGGGTTCTAAGTAATATCAAAATCACCGTTTTAACATTCACAGAGTCAAACGTGTATGAATCTCATTAAATATATATAATTTCCTTTCCTTTAGGCGTTTTCTTGGACTTGGAATTTGACATTTCAAAGAGTCAACTTCTATCAACTTAACCTCCAGTGCAATTTAGCTTTGTATATGCAATTTAGTTTTGTATATGCATGTAAAGTCCAATTATTGTACAAGTATTGCACTAACTGCATTTTAAACCGACTATAACTTATTTATGACCCCTTAATGTATTTTCAGTTTGGGTACTATGAATATGATAGCATTGCCAATGATATAGCGTATACTTAAGAACTAGTATGTATTATGTTTCATATATTTCTAATAAATACCTACACATTTCAAGTATCTTCCCCTCTTTCTAAATAAGAATTGACCATAGTGCAGCATTGCTATCATTCTAGTAATTATAAATGGCGAGTTGTCCGTTGTCCGTTAAATTTTGCCTCGTTGAGACGATATGGTCTTCGTTCTTCATGCGATATACTAAGACAGGTTGTTGATAGAAGCCCTCACAGTTCTCAGTGCTGGTGCTCAAATGCTGAGAATAGGACTGAACAGTTTGAATAAATCCTTTGCCACACACGCTGCACTTGTGTTTAAATTTCAGCTCATGCTTACTTTTGACGGCAATTGTAGCCGAAATATACTTTTGCATGTTCGTCCATATTGTGCACACACATGTTGTACTACAGTGGATGACTGTGTCCTCCAGTGGATGATTATGTCTCTTTCTGTGGATTACTGCTCGGAGCATGAGTGATAGAAATGTGTCGATTATTGTGTCTTATGAACCCACTCCTGTCTATTGATCATAATGACATAATGATAATCTCGTTTCCTGTCAACAATAGTGTCACTATATTTAACAACATGCTTAGCTGAATGATCAGTCATGCGCGTTTCCGCTGTCAGGTAAATTACGGTTATACTAACCAATTTACGAGTTGCGAGTTAGAATAAAACCAAACTTTTATTTGGTAATAGGAAGGTTTGTTGTACCCTAGAAAACTGGTTTTAATCCCCAGCGGCCATTTTTTTTCACTGTCTGTTCCAAGGCGCTACCACTGTTGTCAACGTATTTATGTTCGTGTTGTCGCAGACTTTATTCATATATGCAACCTTAATACACATGCACTGTTCTGTGATATCTTTAAAAGCTTTGTGTACGGCCCGAAACACCAGACAATATGTGCTAAACAACACACCCAGGCAAACATTAATACATCAACTTATACCTCGTTAAAACATATTTTCTTCTTTGTGCTTTTAAATTGGCAATATTTGCTAGACGTCGCAAAGCATGTAGTCAATGACTTGGCAGAAGCCAGAACAAGAAGAGAATACAACTTTAAATACATTAACAGCAGGGATATAAATGACAATAAGCAGCACGCTTATACAGTTGCACGTGTTGACCATAAGTGGTTGATAAAGAGATCGTAAATTGTCCCGGAGTTATATATAACTCATATAGCAAAGCATGTGTTACCATACACCTACACCATTTTTCAGAGAGAGAGAGAGAGAGAGAGAGAGAGAGAGATGTTTACTTAAACAATGATGAGAAACTGTACACGTTTCAATCAATACATTATCTATCTTAAATTTGTATTTGTAAAACAACTCTTACAGCACCAGCCTGTCGACAGTTTAGCATAAAACTAAATACATAATTAAAGAACATCTGTTGTTTTGGAGTGAATAAGATATTGTATTCACCGAGAATTGAGAAATCATTATAATGTGTTATTTACAACACAATAACAAAATTCTCATTTTATTTCATGCCTTATAATCAAAGTGTATGTAGACACAAGTTTTCGGCGACGACGTCGATTCAGTATTGTAAAATAATATGTTTAAAGGGAGTACATCAGTATTGGCATTTGCCTTAGAATTGTTCAAATACATTATTTCTGTATTACATTGATAACAAGAGACCCAAACAAGAGACCCAAGTGGGCCTGTGGACGCTCTACCGGCTAAAGATAGGGTTTATGTATCAGGGGCCATAACTCTGTCAACAATCATACAAGCGGAACATGACGATGACATGCGAAACAAGCCTTGATACAGATCATCCCTGCCACGTTTTGCTGAAATCTGGCCAGAGGTTCAGGAGAACTATTGTGTACAAAGTTAGTGTATTAAAACCTTTAAAGGGCCACAACTCTGCCAACATTCGTCAGCTGGAACACGGCGATGATATGCACAATTAGGTGTGATGACAGTCATTTTGATAGAGTTAAACGTTCTCTGTCGTTAGTCTGAGATTCACAGACTGAACATTTCATTAGGAAAAGACATTTAACAAAAAACGTGTACATTTCAAAATGACGGTGTTGGCAGTTGCCATGTCATTAAGATTCTTTGTGCCAACATATAAATGATGTCGGCTATATATTATCTGTAACTAAAACCATGGGACCCACAAAGGCGTGTTTATTATCGATACTATGACAACAAAGGCGTGTTTATTATCGATACTATGACAATTGTGGATGGAAGTGGCTCTAAATAAAATGGTTTTACTATCTTTCATTTAACCAATAAAAAGAAGAGGAAGGAACTCGAAATAAATGTGGCACCACATCAGAAACTCTAACAAACAGATGGTGTAAAACACTTACCCAATGCAAGGAATGACATGCATATGTGCAAGCAAAATATGTTATAAAAGCGATAAGGTGGTGATGACAGTCATTTTGATAAAGTTAAACGTTCTCTGTCTTTAGTTTTCTAAGTGCAATCAATAATAAATGACATTTTCTGTTAAGAGCGTCTACAAGAGAACAATAACCATAAAACACGTTTCTATCTTTTCTGGATATGGTTTAAGCGTTGACACTTTTGACACACTCCCGCTAATTGAATTTGCCACAATGCAACATCTTTACTTCACTATATAATGTTAACTCAACATCAATAGTTGGTAGATGTATTTGAGCATAATAGTTTTGGTGAGATATGCGTGTAAAAAGGCGTAGTAGGAAATAACAGGTATTCCAGCATCATATATTGCTATAAAAACTTGAATCTAACATGGTTTATTAAAATATTCAATGCTGATTGGTTACTGGAGAAGTATTAACATGTGTATACAATACCTCTGACGTCAGGTACGTTAACCGTTAAGACGTCTTTTTAAACGTCAGAAAGAACGTTAACTTTTGAGACGTCATTTTAAACGTCAGATGCAAAAACAACAATGCAAAGGAATGCGTAATTTTAAGCGACACTACATGGACGTTCCAACAACACATTTCAATAGGTTAATGCTGCATATTGTTCCCGTTTCATGTTGAGAGATGGGCATACAACATAAGTTGTGAGAATTTGTTTGTATTTTGTTCAATCTCTCTACAAAATGTGTATCATGATACATACAAATCCAAGTCAGATAATAAATAAAATATTTCCAGCGGGTTTATATTGTGCGAGATTAAAACCTGGTGTTTGGGACTTGAAACACATCGAAACCACGGTAGCGATGAAGTTCAAGTCCCGCCCACCATGTATTGATCTGGGGGTAAACCCGCTGGAAATATTATATTTCTTAAGCATAAGAGGATGATGATGAGAAAGAGAATTATTCTAACAGGATAGGTTTTTTGAGCATCTCAGAGATATTTGAGAGAGTTATTGAGAATGACATGTTGGGTGAAATATTCTAGCATGATCACAATATGAGATATAGTTACGCATAGCCTGATGAGGACAGAGAAAGAGAGGTATTTAAGCATCACAGGTTGAGAGTTGATTGAGTACCACAGGTAAGAGAGAGGTCACAGTAGTGAGAGAAGATGGTGAGAGAAGATGGTGAGAGATATTCGAGCGACACAGGTTGAACAAGAGAGTTGTGAATATACGAGGGTGCTTCAAAAAGTTCTGTCACTAGGCATATATCCTTTGAACTGGAAATTACACTGAGATAAAGTAGTGTATTTATAGTACTACTGGGTTCGCTCTCTTAAATTCCACAACAAAAATGCAAAATTTCCGGTTATTTATACCCTTGAATTACCTCCCCCTACCACACCTTTTGGATACTGGCATCTCTGAAAATGTCCTTGTTACAAAACGTTGTAAAAAATATTTGAATAACTCTATACTTTCAAATTTTCTTGTACGCCACCTGTTGTTATTAGTCCATAACCCATAAAAATGATTGTCGAGAATTCGGAAAGGTCTTGCTGCAAACCAGATATGAGTGAATGCATATCCCTTAATTTTAGCATAAATAACACTGATTTTCTTCATTTTGTTTACGGAAATGTTATAATATCTTTTAAATGTCGTGATTATTCTCATAGTATTAATATGTTTTCATATTTCTTTACAAATCCTAGTCCTTTAGTGTTTAAATTTCATATTCAACACATTATTGTAGTATTTTGTACAATGTTTAGTGAAAATATTGATCATCCAAAAACGCTATTTCAGAAGACTGCCCTCCACTTAATGTCCATATATCACTAAATTAATTTTACACGTTAGCTGAAAAAGTTAATTACTAAGACAATGCCTTTTTATCTACCATGCTTAAATTCTAAATCGTGTAATGCACAGATATTACTGGTAATGTATGAGAAATTTCAAAGGTCTTCGACAAGTACTTAAAGAGAAACAGGCATTTAAAAAAGTAACAATTAACATACCTGAAAAAACTCAGGACGAAAATACCTCAGTATGTGTAAGTGATGTATATTAAATATTCCATAACTTTCGTCACACAAAAGATACAGCATTCATTTTACCATCAATGGAATGGTATTGAAACTCTCTTTCATTTGGTACCAAACATCAACACTCACAACGAGCACATAATTGTTAAAACGCGTTAGTGACAGAAATTATTGAATGACCCTCGTATATATAGATGGGGAAAAGAACATTGATACAGTGCTACAGTTTAAAAAACTCAAGCGCTTTCGGCTAACGCCTTCATCAGGAGTAACATTAACCAAACATCAACAATCACAATGAGCACATAATTGTTAAAACGCGTTAGTGACAGAACTTATTGAATGACCCTCGTATATTTCAGAATTATAGATATGGATAGACATTCGAGTATACAATGATAAAAGAGAAATGGGAGCATCACTAATTGGGAAAGAGAGAGATATAATCGAGCAACACGTGTTAGGAAAGATAGTCGAGCAAGCTTATGAGAAAATAGCACGTCCGTTTGCCTACTATTATAACAGGTACATACATTAAGCATAAAACAGTTATATTTACTTACAAATGTTAATAAAAAGTATCTTATGAAGCATACAAAACTAAAAGTAAAACAAAACCAGTATTAACATAATTGCAAAAAACAAAACACGACGATGATCACGTGCCTTTAGAGTTATGTGTCAATGAGAAACTGACGCTAGTTTTGTTTCTACTTGACCATTTCTTTCAATCAAAGGTATTTAAAGGAATAGTTATGCCATGTTAAATTAATTAAACACATAAGTCGTTTTAGTATTCTCATTTGATGCATCGAGGAAATATACATTTCTCAAAACTGCTAACTACACCGCTCACGTTTTATACACTTTTCAAAACAGCCAACTACACCGATTTAAAATATGAATAATTTTGTTAATATCATTATTTCATAGTTGTTTGTAATTAAATAAACAAATAACACAAATCTGCACTATATGAGACAAATTTTTATTTTATTGAAAAACATTCAACCCATCGATATATATAACCCAAAACGTGAGCGGTGTAGTTAGCAGTTTTGAGAAGTGTACATTGTTATTTTTTTTATTTGAAGGAACATTTCTCCCTCAGTACGCACTAATGTGAACATTACATAATTATACAATGCCTTGAACATGTTTGTACTTGAGTCAGGTCCAAATGCACTTACACATTTACATTATGATAACTATGTAAATAATCGTGTTTCAGCATATTTCGTTATCACGAAACATGTATTACTAAGCTTAATAAGTGCTCTTGTAATCGCCTGTTGTCTGGGTCATTTCGTACGTGTGTTTTTTGGAATACAGCACATGAGGGATGTCTGCAAAGTTTTAAACGACGCATTTTACTTGTTCTGTGACGAATCTAACGAGTTTCTAATTATACTGCGAGGTTAAAGCTGTACAGTCCCTATTTTAACTGGTAATAACTCATGAATATGAATGAGTCACGTGTGAAGTAGTTTCAAATCGACGAACACCCCAAAAGTCGGTATATAGGAGAAATCGATACGTAAAATAGCATTAGTATACTTTTATATAGTACAGGGTGGTGTACATTTATTTTGAGTCTTCGATTAGCTTTTAAAGTAAATACGTATACAAAACGTAGGTGAAACGTTTCTCTTACACTTCCGGTTTGAACAACTTAGCTAAAAATAGAGCATCAGCTGGTCATAATACGTTGACATTTAGTGTAGATTGTCAACTTTTTCTAAATATAGATATGCTATAGAGTGCATGGGTTGAATGATACGCTGACATTATCTGCGTACACATATAGACTAGCCGCACTGCATTACATTACACTGCACTGTACGGCACTAGTTATATGAAGTTAAATAGTGTTTTAATAGTGTCATTTATTTTATAATGTTTCATTAGTGTCATTTATCTTAGTAAAACAGCATACTGTTACGTGAATTATATTTGAAATAGTGAAATACTTATATTTTTATATAGTACAGGGTGTTGTACATTTATTAAATATAAATGTAATCATTTAAACTGTGTTAACAGAATGCCGTTGTAAATTTGACAATCACTTCTTATTAGGTTAAATAGTGTTTCAATAGTGTCATTTATTTTAGTAAAACAGCATACTGTTACGTCAATTATATTTGAAATAGTGTCATACTTACACTTTTATATAGTACAGGGTGTTGTACAATTAATATATATAAATTTAACCATATAAACTTTGTTAACAGTGTGCCGTCTGTGGACTAGTATATCTTTATAACTTTATTTTTTAGTTACTTTCCGACTTATCCTAATACTCTCAGAACTTTTTATAATGCAACCTCGAACAAATAACTTGATGGATAGACTGGGTGGAGCCCTATCCGGCAGCGACAAACACCATTTAACAAACAATACCTGGTTATACAAATTAATACTCAAATCTAAAAATAACATCCCTCTGACTCAACAGATTCCCATTATCAAACTCTCTACCATCATCTTAACAACCTTCAAAAATAAAGTCAACAGAATAGTACCCCTCAAATCAGGAAATCTGCTGTTAGAAACAAAATCGGCAGAGTCCATAAATTCTATTCTGAAAATAAAACCTCAGTCTTTCAATTATATCCCTGTTGAGGCGTTTATCCCAACAAACACTACTCGAGAAGGTGTTATTCATCACGTCCCTCTTGACACTGACTTAGATGAATTACTATTAAAATTCTTGGACCAGGATCTTAAATCCCCAAACATTCTTTCTCTTACAGTACTCCCAAACAAATATGGAACTAATACAGGAGCAGTTAAGGTTGTTGTCGCTGGGGAGTGTCTCCCCACAAAGCTTCTTATTCACGAAACATATACCTCTTTTGACGTAGAAGATTATATCCCCCCGCCAATTAGATGTTTCAAATGCCAAGGCTTTGGCCATAAAATTGACAAATGTCGCGGGGTGGAAACTTGCGCAAAATGCGCCCAAAATCATCAAACAAGTCAATGTAAAACTATAGCCTACTGCTGTGTGAATTGTGGAGGGACACACTCCACCCGCTATAGAGGCTGTCCTATTTATTCAATAGCCACAAGTATATCTCTTATTTCGAAAAGTAAAAAGGTCTCGTGGTATGTGGCTAACAAAATCTTTCACGCCTCCCACCCTTCTACTGTAAATCACAAGCAAGAAACATACGTCTCAGAATTTAACTCAGAAGACTATTGTGCCCCTTCCCCCCAGACTAGTACTTGGAATGTTTTGGATAATAATGGATGGGAGGATCTTTCAAACCATGATAAAATAGTAAAAGATAAAGACTGTCCCAACAAACAGGTTAAATCTTCTATTGACTCCCCTCCGTTTGTTGCAACCCTAACAGCAACCCATAGGGAGACTTCCTATACTCCCATTAACTCAACCCCAGACACGGAAGTCTTACCCATTACCCCCCATACTAACAGTAGCGAACTAAATAAGGGGAAAACTTTATCGACCGTCCCAGTTGCTCAATATAACGCTTCAACCCCTTTAATAAAAATAACAAATAAACTTGGGGAAAAACATATTCCCTCCCTATTAGACTTAATAGTACGCCCCTTTAAAGAACATCCTATATTACTGTCTCAAGTCCAAGCCCCTACTTCTCCAGATAAATTAAAAACTAAAACCCAGAACAATCACAAATTGGATATGGAAACTGAGCTAGATAGCGAAATGTTACAGAGTAGTTTCTGGGGTCCCAAAGTAAATAGGTTCTACAGGCAAAACGGTCAAATTGTCCGCCTCAACCAACCTGTCCTTGCTCCATCTAAACTAACTAAAATACCTACTGAGGCAAATAACTCAATTATTACTATCAATGACTCTATAGAAGAAAACGCGTGCCTAGAGCAACCATATACACCTCCTAGATTATTGGATGGTACCACTACCTTGTCCCGAGTATGCAACAAAGAAATTAAAGTATTAGTTGAAGAAACGGTGTCCCCAATTCAGTTAAATCCTCTTCTTATAGATAACCACTCCGCCTCTTCCGAGATCGTCAGTAAACCTACAATCTCAGGCTGTAATACTGTCACTCCAACAAACTCACCAAACCCTGATTTTAAGCAATCGACCCCAAACCAATTCAGCGATAACAGTTTATTTGACGTGACTCAAAACACGTCAGTATTATCACAGGAAAACACTTACGATTCGAGCTGGTCATCAAACATTAGTATCATACAAAGGTCGATCCTGGACCTGGCCGAATTCGACGAGACCCCAACCCCTAGTACCCCAATTAGGATTACCCCCATATTTCATGAATCTTCCTCCCAAACTTCCCCCAATAGAATAAATGTGACTTATAATTCCAATATTATAAATACAAATATAGATGTACTAACTAAAATTACTTTCAGATTAATAAATGAAGAAACTAGACCTTCTGGCCCCTTATTAATCTCACATATTCAGAGAGAATTACTTAAGGCCATAAATCCCCCTCTAGTTAAGGGAATAACAACAAAATCTAGCCCTCTCATAGTCAATTCCCAACCAGGCAGAGATATCCAATTACGAATAACAAACCATACACAATTAAAGAAAAATAGGCTTTTAAAAACTCCTAAAAAAATACCAGGTTCCCTTAAAGGAACTAAGACTCCACGAAAGACCATCTCTACATCTATAGCCACCAAGCGTCGAAATTCAGACATTAAGAAAAGTATCAATCAGTTTTTGAAATGAATGATTCAGTTAATATTATTTCTTTTAATGCGGGAGGGCTAACGCATACCAAACATGCTGAAATTAAACTCTTTTTAGATCTTAATCTCGAAGTAGACATCCTATGTATACAGGAAACTAAATTTAATAAATATAACATTAAATCTATTCCAGGATTCAGACATGAATTTAAATTCTTTAAGAAAGATAATAGCTGTGGGGGGCTGGCAGTATATTTTAAGAATTACATTAATTATGAAGTCATCGATATTGACAACTCCACTGATATTGATAATGAAACCACAATTGAAGTCCAATTGTTTAAAATATTTTGTAAAGACTTTTCCTTTATTTTATCTAATCTTTATTCCAGAAATTGTAATAGGAAATCACTTAATCATATCACTAATAAAATAAGTGAATATAAATAAAAAATGTGATTATTACTGGAGATTTCAACGCCCATCACCAGGCCTGGGGGTCTGATAACTCAAATAATAAAGGCAAAGAAATTTTAACTTGGGTAGATGAAAATAATTTATTTTTGTTAAATGATGGCTCACCAACACGCTTAGATAAAGGGACGGGAAACCTTACTCACATAGACTTATCCTTCTGCACAAACTCGCTGTCTTTAATTTCCCATTGGTCCGTTTTAAATGACAACTGGGGATATGATCATTTCCCCATCTTTCTATCAGTCCAATTGTCTTCGGAGAAGATCTCCTACGAGCATTACAATCAGGATAGGTTTAATTATAATAAAGCAGATTGGGACCTCTTTGATATTTTATGTCAAAAACTTAAACTGATGATTTAATTACAGAAGATATACATATGTTTAATAATAACATCACGGACGCTATCCTAAATATAGTCCACCAAAGCGTACCTATCTACAATAATATGCCTAAAAAGAAAAACGTCCCATGGTGGAATTCTGAATGCAAAGAAGCCGTTATAAAACGCAAAAACAAACTTAAAAAAGATCCATCCGAAGTGAACCTACAAAATTTTAAGCAAGCAGAATATGATTCAAAGACAATTATTACAAAAGCAAAAAAAAGCAACTGGGATGAATTCATAACCTCATGTTCTTTAAAACAAACAAATACAAAACATTTTTGGAATAAAATAAATAGAATAAGAGGAAAATCCTTCTCCTCCATTCCACTATTAAAAACCAACCTGCAATATGCAACTACGAACAAAGATAAAGCGGATCTCTTAGCTAAACATTTTACACAAGTTTCGAGCAAAAACAATCTCAGCAAAAATACCAATGATTATCAACATAATTTCGAAAACAATTTTAATACAAAACTAACTGATATAGATGAATATGATGACACTAACTATTTACTTAATACCCCCTTTTCTCTCTTCGAATTAAAAGATGCAATAAATAGCAGAAAAGATTCCGCTGTGGGACCGGACAAAATATTATATATTTTATTTAAGAACATGCCCGACTCCACCCTCAATATTTGGCTATCCCTTTATAATAATATTTGGTCCTCCAAAAAATACCCTGCTTCCTGGAGACTTGCCTGCGTTATTCCCATTTTAAAACCGAATAAGGACCCTAACGACCCTAAATCCTACCGTCCCATTAGCCTCACCTCTCACCCTAGTAAGCTTATGGAATTCATGGTTAAAGTCCGCCTAGAACACTTTTTAGAATAAAATAACTTAATAAATAAATTTCAATCAGGTTTCAGAAAGGGACGTAGTACCCAAGATCAACTAGCAAGACTTCAACATGATATTATTTTTGCCAAAAACATTGGCCATTCAGTCTTAGCCATTTTTCTTGATTTACAGGCAGCATTTGATCTTGCCTGGAATATAGGAATCCTTTCTAAATTATTTGACCTCGGTATTAGAGGTAATTGTTTTTTCTTCATCAAGGCATTTCTTCAGGACAGGAAAATTACTGTAAAAGTTGGTGACTCCCTTTCGGATGAGGAGACTCTCGAGGGGGGCACCCCTCAAGGATCTATAATCTCCCCCCTTCTTTTTAATGTACTTATACATGATTTGCCAGATATAATAAAAGAATCAGGAATGGTAATTAGCCAATTTGCAGACGATAGCAGCACTTGAATTAAGGGGGAAAATCTTGATAAACTACAAATTAAAGCCCAAAAAGGGCTTAATTTAATTTGGGATTGGGCTAATAAATGGGGTTTTAAACTTCCTCCTTATAAAACAGTAGGTATGAATTTGGTAACTCTTCCAGGGATTCTTTAGATTTACATTTTGGAGATACCAAAATTATATTCAATAAAAGTGTTACATTATTAGGTCTCATCTGGGACCGTCGATTAACTTTTAATACACATATATATAATCTTATAGCCAAAGCGAAAAAGATCTGAATTTGTCACGTATGCTACAAGGAACAGATTTTGGCTCGGATAGAAGATCACTTATTATTTTATATAAAACCCTGAAAAGATCTAAAATTGACTATGGATCCCACGTTTATTCATGTGCTGCACCGTCACTGCTTCAACAATTAGATATAATCCAAAATAAGGCATTAAGGATAGCACTGGGAGCGCTGAATTCAACACCTAAACATTTACTAGAACACGAGTCTGGAGTTCTCCCACTACATTTACATAGAGAGGAGCAGATACTGCGTTTCTGGGCCAGGACCCAAACGAGAAAATTATTTAAGCCTGTTAATGAGATCTTTAAAACAACACACTGCAAATTTTTTTTTCGCAATAAACCAAAACTGTTTGGCACAACAATACTTAATTTAACGCAGGATTATAAAATAGACAATATAAATATAGCGGACTTTAATCCTAGAGATATTCCACCTTGGACTCTAGCCCTACCAAAAGTTGATATCTCCATTACAAACATTATTAAAAAACAAGACAACCCTTTACTTATTAAACAAGTTTTTAATGAACATATTGACAATAAATATAGTTCCTATATAAACATTTACACTGACGGATCTAAGGATCCTGTCACAGAGCGTGTGGCATCTGCCTTCGTTATCCCCTCGAAAAATATTATTAAAAAAAATAGAATTTCTGATGGACTCTCTATTTTTACTGCAGAGCTGATCGCAATAATCAAGTCCCTGAAATGGATCATCCAAAATAAACCTCCCAAATCAGTTATCTTCTCGGATTTCCTCTCTAGCCTTACTTCAATTAAAGATAGGACAAGTAAGTCTAGACCAGACCTTATTTCTAACATTTTAATTCTACTCAATGAATGTAATATCCTTAATCTCATAGTTAACTTGGAATGGTGTCCAGCCCACGTAAATATCGCAGGCAATGAAAAGGCCGACTTTGCCTGCAAGGCAGGGCTGGATCACCCTGCTATCGATAAGGATATTCCCTTCGGACCTTCAGAAGTTTATTCTGGCATTCGTAAAAAAATAAAGGAAAAATTAAACACTTATTTAACCTATCAAGCCAATACATTTAATACGTTTACTAGACATAGTTGTAATTTCAGAAATCATGCCTTATTCTCTGATAATAAAATCCTTAATAAAGCCATAACACGACTCAGAATGGGATACAACTTATTACCATCGAGTTTAGGAAGTCATATCATAAAAGATCTTGATAAAAATTGTACTTCCTGTTGTGTCCCATACACCACTGAACATTTTTTACTTGAATGCAGTCAGCTCGATATAAAAAGGGAAGAGTTAAAGTTAAAATTACAACAAAGCGCTATACCTTTTAATCTAAATAATCTACTAGACCCACAGAAAAAATATAGGCAATTGACTTTCAGCGCCCTTAGTGATTATGTTAAGGCCATCCATTTCGAAAAAAAAATCTAACCTATTTACGCATTTATGACTATATTGTCCATACTTTCATATATATGCACGTTGTAATGGCAATATCCTGTGTATAATCATCATCAGAAAAAGACAGTTATTCTGCTTGTGATTAAATATATACCACCCAACCCCCCTAATAATGTAAGTGGCCGAATTACAATTGAACACTTGATGCAGATAGGATATGGGACTGATCCGGTGGACGCGT
Organism: Cyrtodaria siliqua; assembly: GCA_037043455.1. Taxonomy (NCBI): domain Eukaryota; kingdom Metazoa; phylum Mollusca; class Bivalvia; order Adapedonta; family Hiatellidae; genus Cyrtodaria; species Cyrtodaria siliqua. The sequence goes on from JAWPHD010000491.1 coordinate 452,730, forward strand.
TGTGGCAACGCAGGCACAACGGTCCAGGACCAATCACATACTCTTATATATATAATGCGCCACGACTAAGTGAGTGTGGGGACTGCCCTACCTCACGGCGCCAAGGAAGTGATTATTATACATGTTTAGCTGATCATTGATAGGATTTAACTGACATGGTACCTATCCTAATAGTAATATAAGAGCATAAACCTTTAGATTTAGACTAAAACTATAATGTTGAACGGCCCAGTGGATTAGCTTGTATGTTGTGTCTGCTGGGCTCGAAATCACTGATTGTTTGATTTAAATTCGTTCGTTCAGTATAATTGTACCAAATTGTAAACCCTTTCTATTAGTAACAACATAATATATAAACTTCGTATGAATAACATAGTCTACTTAAATTTGGGTCATACTCAGTGCTGACTGCCACCTGGTTAGACGGTCGTTGTACTGGCTCTCTGGGTGGTAGTCAACACAGAGACGTACGTTATTCTTCATATGATTATTATAAACTACTTAATTAATACAGTTATGATATGGGACTGATCCGGTGGAAGCGTTGGGGCGATATTTGAGTTAGATGACAACGCAGGCACAACGGTCCAGGACCAATCACATACTTTTATATATATAATGTCTAGTTGACCTTTGATAGGAATTACCTGACATGTTTTTACAGACAGAATCTACTTATGTTCATATATAATAACCTTCAGTATTTAGATACATTACTCAATTTGTGATTTATCCCTTGTATGTACAAATTATGTTTCGCTCCAATATCTCACATAATGTCTATGTTTTCCTTTGACCGTTGCCCTCCCCAGTGTGACCTCCTCGTGGTTTTGTGTGGACGAGCAACCCTCCTCAGACCAAGGTCTCTCTCATAGAGAGAAAACTTGAATGCTGAGGAGTAGTGCCCGACAAACTGCATTGGGTATTTTTATTATGTTTTATTATTTTTAATAAATATGATATATTTTATTGAGAAACATTAATTATACAACGGGAGCAACGATCAGACATAACATGGACAATGTATATATGTAAATAACACACCGAATATTTTTAAACTTCTAGAGATGTGTGATATATTTTATTATAATAGCTCGCTCGCCACAATTCCGACTTTGGTTCGTTATACATAGCGGACATCAAAATTCATTGTTTGGTGACAATTGTTGACAGCAATTTAATAAGTAATATACCTGCGAAGCTCATTGGTGTCCCTGGCCTAATATAATAGAAACAACTATAGTAAATATACATACAGTAATCCGCCATAGACAATACTTACGTCTGCTTAGCTCTTGCCGCCTAGTAACGAATACGAATGAATAAATAAATCCCCTATGTATAAAATAATTATGAAATATAGAATGTATAATCAACATATGAAAAGCACGCCAAAATGCCTAGTGCAACAAGGCGTGCCAAAACAAAAACTTAAGATAGATAAAATATCACATTTTTATTTAGCCTCCGTACAGGTAACATCGATAAATTACGGCTCCAGAATATATGTGATTAAAAAATAGTTGCCCGGAACGGGATTTGAACCACAGCCTTGCACTTGTAAAATTTGAAACATGTACGCTGAACCTCTAGACCACTACTACTTATTGGTATTTTGTAGCATTTTTAAGACTAAATAGGCATTACGTAATAACAAGAGCGCGCATACGAACTCATCACGCGCTAAATAACAAGTCGAGATAATGTTGATTTGAGGCGAAGTATTAGTTTCATATTGATACGATACAGTATTACACCAGGAAATGTTAATTTACACGTGCGACAATATGGACTGCATATTTATTGATCCATCTTTAGTTGCGTTCAAATATGTTAAGTTATTTTGCCTCATAATATATGGTAGTCAGTACACTATTTTCTCAAATAGCGTTGTAGTTCAGTGGATACAGCACCGGACTTGAAATCAGAAGGTCGTGTGTTCGAGCCCCGACAGAAGCTAACTTTTTTTCTGTAAAAATTACTGTTACCTGTGTATAGGTAAGATGTGCACTGGTCGATGTATATACAGTAAATGATTTCTTGCGCTATATTTGCTCGCTTAAATACCCGATTTCGACATGAGCTGGTGAACATGAAGTTACAAATAAAGACACGCCTACAAAGAAGAAATCGATTGATATAGGGACTCTGTAACTTTAAGTTTGCTGCAGTAGGTTCATTGTTTTCAGTTTACTGCCAGGTTAAGTTTGCTGCAGTAGGTTCATTGTTTTCAGTATACTGCCAGGTTATGTTCGCTGCAGTAGGTTCATTGTATTCATTAAAAGTTATGCATTGTCCAGTTGCTGTTACATGTACACTAGGAAAATCGCCTGTACTTCTATTAGCTGTGTTTAGCGCTATGCAAACTCAAAACATTGAATAAAGTAGTACACTGTTCAAATGTATAACGAACAACTTGGCGGTAAACAGCAATTTAACAGTAAATCCCATGACACAGCACATCTCATAAACAAAAGAATACACGCGGTTGGTCACATATTTCACTTTTAATTGCAATATTATTTCATTTGTCGTCAGAGTATGTGGTATGAAAGATGTGAGATGAAAAATGTGAAAAGAATCATAAAGACGACTTAAAAGCTTTAGCCCAGGTCACACCTACACGTTTTTTGCTACGTTCTGCCACGTTCTATACCGATCGTCCCCGTTCTAATAGATCGTGGGAGAACGTGTGACTTTTGGCGGGAAACTATGAATCAGCCGATCCCACACGATGAGCCACGACTCTACTAGGTATTCTGGCGATTAGCCGGGTTCTCACTACGTTCATACACGATGTAATGTGAGAATTGATCGTATTGGGTCGTGTCATGAACGTGTGTGCCCACGGTTATGCTACGTTCTGTCAAGATCATGCCCCGATGTACTACGTTGTACTCCACGAACTCTCCC